>PQWD01006505.1:0-49755 GCA_019425675.1 Leucinodes orbonalis | reverse complement strand
TAGCAAGCGGTTATTATATCCAATGACCAACACCGTTGCCTGTTGTGGATGCTTTTGATACGCTGCCATAAAGTGCTAGCCCCTGCGCCCACCCATAAGAAACTTCAATAATATTCAATTATTTAAAACACAACTTTTGTAGGCCAAAAATTACAAGTATGAGTCACTGTGTAATTATTTCATATAGGTATCTTTACATACCTGTCTTTAATATAACCTATCTTAATCTAAGTACGTTTAGTTATTATAAATGTATACTCGATATTTTAACAATGAAAATGAATGAAAATGAAAAGTGTTTATTCAGTTTAGGTCCTTATATAACACTTATGAATGTCAAATGGAGCTACCACTGGTTCGGGAGGTAGTTTTCCACTGAGAAGAAACCAGCAAGAAACTCAGTTGTTACTCTTTTCAAAATATTTGTGTTTAATACAGAATCATTTGTATTCAAATTAATTATATAAAGCAAATTATATTTACAATTTTTATTATATTAAGTATTGGTAAAAATATAATAATCTAAAAAAGTACTATTAAGCAGTTAAGTATATTTTTGATTCCATTTTAGCGAATGAAAAAGCAGAAAAGTAGTAAATAAGCCGTTTAAACAACACAAATAAAGCATATATATAAAAAATATATATTTAAGATTATATTTATATATGTAAGAAATGGCGTCTCATTTTGACCCGCAACCACAATTACATGATATAGAATTTAAGCAATTTATTAACGTCACAACCTGGTGTGATTTCATCCATGAAAACCAGTCATCATTAAATATCATTCACGTTAACGTATGTTCGCTAAGGAAACACTACAATGAATTATTAGCAACAATACACGATTGCATTGATGGTCTCGACATAATATGTCTATCAGAAATAAATATTAAAGAGTGTGAGGTAGATATGTATAAAATAGACGGCTATAACATATTCTCCTGGACGAGGGAAAAGAAAAGAGGTGGGGGAATCTTGCTGTATGTTAAAAGTAATATAACATTTACAAAGCATGACGTACGAATGCGACATTGTGAAATTATAACGGGGACCTTATCTACCGATAACTACGTCATGGAAATGCTTATTACCTACAGACCGCCTCACACCAATAGGAATAGCTTTGTTAATGAATTAAAATGTTTAATTAAAAATATTTCCACTGATCTACTAGTGATTGGAGACATTAACATTAATATTCTCGGTCAGCACCACGATCAGACAGCAACCACCTATCTAAACCTAATGTACAATTATGGACTGCAATGTGGTATACGGGGCGTGACGCGAGAGAGTATAATTGCGGAGCGCAAGACAGCGTCATGCATCGACCATATCTTTGTACGAACTGCGGCCGGTTTTATTTGTGCGCGTATACCGTTACAACAAGAATTGCTGATCATTACGTAATCGGCCTGACAGCTGACTTGAAACGGAAAACGGCGGAGCTTGGGACAAAAGTGTGCATTAATAATAAACTAGTGTTTAAAAAGCTACAGGCAGTGAAATGGACAGATCTTTTAAGTGTTAATGACCCACTAAAATTGTACTCAGAAATATTAGACATATTTAGAAATATTTACCAGGACTGCTCTTATGAACAAAAACCTAGTACTAAAAGAATTCCTCAAGCTTGGGTAAGTAAATTATTAGTAGATCATATTGAAAGAGAGATATGCTCTTTAGACACTGGAAAGCTCAACCAAATAATAATAATCGTAGACTAGAGTACACAAGACAAAGAAATGTTACTAATAAACTTATAAATGAGGCTAAAAACAAACACAGAAAAGGTTATTTTGGATTGTAATGGGAACATTAAACGTATCTGGGAAACTATAAATAATTGGCTAGGAAAAAATAAATTATCAATAGATAACATAATACAGAAATATATGCCCAAACAGTATTCTAAAAAGTTTATATGTGATCAGTTTTGTCATACATTTACTAATGAAATAACTAATATTATACATAAATGTCAGACGTCATTTGTCGAGAGAAGTACTTATGTTAATGTGAGCAAAGTGAGCTTTAGATACAGACCAGTGACACAAGAGGAAATAGAAAAAATAATAGACAATTTTAATAGTAATAAAAGCGCAGGCTCTGACAGTATTCGAATAAAGGACTTAAAATATTAAAAAATTGATAAGTCCTGTTTTAACTAGCTTTATAAATATGTGCCTCAGACAAGGCTTGTATCCTGATGAATTAAAACATGCAGTTATAAGACCTATTTACAAGCAGGGATCGCATGCTGAATTTTCTAACTTCAGACCAATAGCAATTCTTAATATTATTAATAAAATTGTAGAAAAAGTGATTGTAAATCAAATGACTGAATTCCTTGAAAAAAATGAATTGCTAACGGAGGCTCAGCATGGGTTTCGACGCGGTAAAAGTACGGCGACTGCTTTGGCCGAATTTGCGAATGATGTCAATGGGTGTCTGAATGATCAACACATAGTATTGGCTATTTTTATTGATTTTAAAAAGGCCTTTGATACCTTAGATCATTCGGGCCTTCTCCAGGCCATGGATGAATGTGGTATCAGAGGACCTATAAATAATTGGTTTAAAGAATACCTTCATAACAGGTCGCTGCAGGTTCGGGTGTGTGGTGTAAATAGCGAAAAAGGTGCAATTCGCTACGGAGTGCCAACTGGCTCTGTATACGGCCCAATTGGATACATAATGCATGTAAATAGCATGCCTAATGTTCTAAAAAATGTAGGTGTTATATGTACGCAGACGACACCTGCCTAGTATATAGTGGTAAAGACCAAAATGAGATCCGGAGTCAGGTTCAGGAGGACTTTAATAATGTATTACGATGGGCACACGATAATGGGTTAATTATAAATGTTAATAAAACAAAATGTATGATCATTCACTCACCCCAAAAAGCAACCTGTTGATATACCCATCGTAGGGCACACCTATGACTGCCTCCATAAAAGTAATATAAGTTGTAACTGCAGTCATTTAGAACAAGTCGAATCTTATAAATATCTGGGATTAGTAGTAGACAAGCACTTTTCATGGAATATTCATGTGGATGCAGTGTGTACAAAATTGCGTGCGATAATGGCTAAATTATATTGTGTAAAGAGTATAGTCAGTAGGAAACTTTTATTTGTGCTTTATTATGCCCTGGTGGATGCTGTTCTAGCATACGGACTGGGTGCGTATGGACTTACCTTTCCCTCGTACATCATGAAAATAAGACAGATACAAATAAGAATTTTAAAACTATTAACGGACAAAACCACCAAAAAGGCACTGAAGAAAGATTATGATAAATTATTTAAAATATGCAGAATACTACCAATTGAAAATAAGGTTAAATTAACTATTTTATGTGAACAGTATGTAAGTGCAAAATATAAAAAGGAAAGAATATTTACGTACCCAACCCGTATGTCCAAACATAAGAAATTATATGTGCCAAGAATAAATAATTATTATGGAAAACGTGAAAGGCGATGGTTAGTACCTATACTTACTAATGAGTTACCCAAGGACGTTTCTATTCATATTAAATCGAGGAATGCACTAAAGAAAAGGTTAAAAAAACACTACCTATCTCTGTGTCCGTAGGTTTAAATTTATTTATATTTTAAAGGCATTCGTCTAACTAACAAACATACCGACAAACTTTGGCGATTTAAATACTGATATTACATAAACGTTATAATGAAAAATGTTAATCGTTAATATAGATTTAATAAATATATAGATAAAATAAATGTATAGAAATAAGTATAAAATTTTAAAGTAAATATTAAGCACATTCTTGTTATGATAGCGAGAACTGCTGCCGACAAACTGCATGTGCAGTTTGGCAGATTATTATAAATGTATCTAGTGTTTAAGTTTTTATTAAATAAATAAAAAAAAAAAAAAATTATATAAATTTAAATAGATGATAACAAAAAAAAACAAAAGAAGTGCAGGCGTGGAGATCAACATGTACATGAGTTTTTATCATTTATATAATCTTCAATACTATAGTAAGCTTTTTTTGTTAAAATCGAATTTGACATGAGACTTAAATTTATGCAGGCGTAAATCAATTACATTTTGTGGTAGCTTATTAAATATTTTAATGCTTAATCCACAATGAGTTCCCGACCTTATGCATCTAAGATTTGAACGGCAAGTTTGTGTTTGTTCCTAGTGTTCAAACTATGATTATCTGACTTTTTTGAAAATACATGTAAATTTTTGTGTACATAGATGACGCAGTCTAGAATGTACTGAGACGGTAATGTTAAAATATTTATTTGTTTAAATAATTCCCTGAGTGAGTCACGTGATTTAAGGCCGTATATGGCACGGCTGGCTCTTTTCTGCAATACAAAAATTGTTTGTAGATCAGCAGCAGACCCCCACAAAAGTAGACCATAAGACATCACGCTGTGAAAATACCTAAAATACACAAGTCTTGCTGTCGCAATATCAGTGAGACTTCTTATCTTCCTTACAGCATATGCAGCGGAACTAAGCCTTCCTGCCAAAGCCGCAATATGCGGACCCCACTGCAATTTTGCGTCTAATTTTATACCCAGGAAAACGGTTGAATTTATTACTTCCATGGGTCCTTTATCCAAAGTGATGATAGTATCATTGTGGTTTGGGGTGGTTCTCCTAAGTCTTACCTCATTAAACTTGAAAGGGCCCAGAGCAGTTCTGAAAATATGCACTTTTCGGCCTTTTTCATATCCTACCACGAGACTTATACAACACTTGTGTGGTGTTGACAGTTCGCCAGTTGTTTGTCCTAAATTCTATCCTCAAGCAACACTCGTAACTCATATGTAACTAGTACTACATCATGTTACCTACAGACGTCCTAGGGTTGTCTGTACCCTCCACGGATTAAATCTAAATATGCTAGAAGATATTTCCTTTACCCTCGGCCCTTATTTATTCAATAAAGCTAATGATGCTTAAATATCTACCCAAATTCTCGGAAAGTATGTAAAATAAAATAAAAATCTGGCTACTAGCCAAAGCTATGATGACACTGAAGCCTTATTTACAATAATGTCATGAATCAAACACACACTCTTACACTTACACACACACATACACACACACACACACACAAACACTCAATTATAAATATATTTATATATATATATATATATATTGTTCACACAGATATCTTGTTCTACTTATACAAAACAATTCCATCTTACATTAGCGGATTTTATTCCATCAATGTACCTACATACCGTTTTACATTTGTGTATCTAAAATTAAGTGGGGCCCTGTTGCTGTAATCAGGTTTTCCTACCACGGCAACAGTTGTCACCTGTTTCGTATATAATACTGAATTCAATGTATGTACATACCATAAGAAACATTGTAATTTTATTGTGGCAATAAAGATATTATTATTATTATTATTATTATCTACCTGCCTTACATTAGGCATTGTGAACTTAATACTTTTAGTTTTCTTAGAGTTAAGAAGTAAATTATTGGTCGTAAACCAATGTAATGCCTAAGAAAGTGTAGTATTTACATCGTCAAAAGTTTCTTTTTGTCTATCCACGTTAAATATAAGAGATGTATCATCAGCAAATAATACAGTTTCACATAGGTTTTGAGTATAATAAGGTAGATCATTTATATAAATTAAAATAATAAAGGTTCCAATATTGAGCCCTGGGGAACGCCCATAAATAAAGGGCTCCGCTGGAACTTGTTTCTCCGACATTACGTTTTGGACTCTATTCGTTAAATATGATTGTATTAAATTAAGAGCGTCCTTATCGACACCGTAATGCTTCAACTTCATGAGGAGAGTATTATGGTTAACGCAATCGAATGCCTTCGATAGATCGCAGAATATTCCTACAGCATCTTGCTTATTTTCCCACGCCTCAAAAATATGTTTCATTAGTGCCACTCCTGCCAGTAGTGGATCTGCCTTTAGTAAATCCAAATTGATTGCTATGTAATAATTTGTTTGCGTTGAAATGAGACAATAATTGATTAAATATATTTTTTTCAAATATCTTACTTAGAGCTGGGAGAATAGAGATAGGTCTGTAGTGAGACGTGTCACTCTTTTCTCCAGATTTGAATAAAGGTATGATTTTACTTAATTTCATCAAATTTGGAAATTTGCCGTGGTCAACACACTGAATTAAAAATAACAGCTAAGTGAGGAGCAATACATATAATTATATTTTTAACTATTTCTATAGAGAGTCCCCATAAATCCTCTGTTTTTTTAATATTTAACTCTTTAAAAGTTCTAATGATTATCCCTGCATTTACATGTGTAAATCTAATACATACAACATATCATGCATGTTCTTATTTTAACATACAATTATTTATACAAGCATATATGCATTTATTTAATTAAGTATATTATTTATTTAAGCGATATTGATACGGCGTTAGTGCAGGCGGTTGCACCCTCTTTTGCACCCGGTGCACATGGAAGATCAGCGTTGCGGTGCTTTATAAGGACCTCGACATAAAGTTGAGTGGGCCTTTTCCACTGAAAGGACACTTCCTTACTATAAATTAAGATTTTACTTGTATGTATATCATTATATGTGTTTGACATTAAAGAAACGATAAATATAGATATAATATTATTATTAATCATGAGCCTATGACGTTTTGCACAGGCTTTCCCGCACAGCAAAACATTACTATGGGACGTACGTAACACATCACGTGGTATCTATGCCGATTGGCAGTTGTTATTGACTGCTATACGTAATACATTTATATACACCTATTTTAATAGATCTTTTCTTTGAGTTGTATAAGATACAGAGAAAGAGAGATATTAAAGGGCGTGTGTTAGTGGATATTTATTATTTAAAAAAGCAATATTTTGAGATGAAATTATTTCTTTGTTTAGCTCTATATTTCAAGAGTTTTGTTTAAGAAACCGCAATTTTATTTGTTCTGTAATCTTCAAACAATAAAATTCATTAACATTTGTAGGGCGTCCTTAAGCTACATTGGCTTCTTAATGAAGTGTCCCATTAACATGTCCATTAAAAAGAAACTTTAATGAAAGTGAAGGATTCCCTCATTTAATATACGAGAATTTGAAACTATCTGACGCTATAAATAATTTCAATCAATATATCTCTTGGTAAGTTGAAAAGTAGATAAATCCAATGACTTTCCGTAATAATAATATAGAACAAATTGCAACTACCTTCATTGTCAAGTGGTTTGAGAGTTAGGATTCGTAGGTTCGGATCCCGCGAGGATTGTACACAAAAGTTAGGTTAGGACAAAATTTGGTTAGGACATTGCACATTGAGTCATATGAATAAGTAATAAAAAGAAAGATGATGCTAAAGGGCATACAATCACATTTGTAACTCACTATCGCACATGATTAGAAGAATAACTGTCTTTAGATTGAGAAGGAGAACTGCCTGAGAAATCAGCTGAATAATTTGTGTTGCCATAAAATCTTGATAAAACAAATGCTTAATGTTTTCTTCTTATATCTTATTGTAACCATTATATTACGAATTTTGCGTTAAAATCTCTGACCCATAAACCATATGGGTCAGAGGTTAAAATACATTCCAGTTCCAGTTATAAATATTATTTTCTATGAGTAAATAATTGAAATAACAACAATTTTATTATGATGAACTACTTACCTAGTAACACAGAGGCACTCCTTTGTTTTTAGAAATGGCTGCGTGCTAATGGCTTCCGCGGCAAATTCAATTTGTGCCTCTTTAAGGTTAAAGCAAGGATGAGTAGCTACTTTGGGAGTTACCTGTAATAGCCTAGAATATTATGAAAAAAAAGTTATTTTATGAAGCTTGCGCCAATGTCACATGGATTACAGGTTCCAAAATTTGCCTTGACCGTGAAACAGCTTCAATTGTTGGTTGTTTTCTGTGATCGAGACATGCAAAAGAAAAAAATCGACTTGACCCGAAATAAATATGATTTATTATCATCCATCCTGACATTAAACTAAGCATACATTCGGTTACCAGTAATCCTAAATAAGATCATATTGAATTGTTTTATTTAACTTTAGCGTTTAATAAATGTTAGCTTTTAATAATACAGTTACCATTTACAGGCCGATTCCCAAATTTGGTAAAAATTAAAACAATTTCGAAAAATAACGCGATTATTCCTTAATATTTTATAAAGTTTGGTCCAACTGAATGTAAATGCTTATCCTAAGGCAGTTACTAAGTGAATGCAGTTGTTTGTCCAGGTGTGGGGGTGTACATATCGCGGGTGGAAGAGGGCTCGGTGGCGGAGCGCGCGGGGTTGCGGCCCGGCGACTCTATTCTGCAGGTTAACGGGACTCCCTTCTCCGGAATATCCCATGAAGATGCGCTAAAGGTAAAGCTTATTTCATTTATAATAAAGAATTCATTTATTTCAGGCCATAAACGTTAGTAAAAGGTCTTAACTATCGTGTTAGTATGTTTTATAAATTTTTTTTAAGTTACACAAACTGAACATCGAAATGTCGCTAAGGGAAAAAACATTTTGCTTATGTAATTAAGCAAAATGATTTATTATGTAATTAAGTATAAGTCAGTTCGCTCACTGGTGGTGAGTGATACGCCTGACCATGATGAGGCAGTGTTAAAAGAAATTAACAATAGGTCGTTATTATTTTTCATCAGCATTGCCCTGCGCCCGTCACCCAGGCGACACATGAGTAAGGTCTTTTATACCCGGTAATAGAAGACCAAAGCAACCTACGGTGACAGCGTTGTCGGCAGCTTTCATTATATCCTGCGCGAAAAGTTGTTTTGGACAAGTTCGACAAAGACAGTCCAAATCCAGACTACACGACAATCCTAAGGCACAAAGAACTGGCAGATCTGGAGTGAAGCCTTGTCAATAAAATAATTAAGACAGTTATTGATAAAAACGTAATCCTTGCTTATATTCGGCAATGTATACACCACATGAAACTCTAAGTGACCGGACATAATAAATTAATATATTACAATTATGAAGAAAATACTATAAAACCTAAGTTTCAATTCAACGAATACACAACACAGTTAAAAAATATGCTTATGTTATTAACTTCTCTAACTGTTAATTTTTTTTTAAAGAAACATATCTACCATAATTATGAGTCCGACGGGGTGCTTCTTCCGTAACTCGGCAAAATTTAATAAATCAAAAGTGCTAGCTTGTCAAAACGCTAATTCTTAACCCCTTCATGAATATTAACCAAAGAACTTTTGAGGTGATGTCCCCGCAGCGCCCTATGCCGAGGTTCGAGTCCCACTCTGGGACACCCTTAGGCTCGTTGTGTAAATTTTAAGGCTGGGACCCATCTGCGCTCGCCAATTGCCCGGTGATGCTGTCAAGTCCATCTGTGGCCAGTAGTCAGTTCCAAAAAATTTTTTTTTTGAGGTAAATATTTTGTTTTTTTTTAGGTAAATATTTTGGTAAAATAACCCATACAAGGTATTTACAATACGTAGGCACATTAAAGAAAATGTAGACGGGAACAATTGTTTAATAACTGGCTTCAGTAACGACGTAGAGTCGGATACGGATGTGAGAATGAATGGATGAATACTAGTAGACTCGATACTTAGTCGTCTAGGTAGGTACCACAGTGCCAGATATCGTCTCGTAAAATGGGAGTGTTTTGCACCTCTGTGTTTCGGGATGAGGATATATATAATATGTAAATAAATATATATGTAAAGCGTCGGTAGCTCAATGGTGTGGACTGTCGCCTTCCTACCGGGAGGACTGAGGTTCAAATCCGACACGTACCAATGTGTTTTCGAATTTTCGAAAATATATGTACGTTATCCGATGCTCTTACGGTGAAGGAAAACATCGTGAGGAAACCTTCATGCACGCCTGCGAAGATTCAAAGGTTGTGTGTGAAGTCGTCCAATCCGCACTGGGCCGCGTGGACGACTATGGCCTAATCACTATACGGGTAGGCTCGTGCCCCTCGGTGGGGACGTTTAATGAGCTGACGATGATGTATATAACATGTATTTATTTACACAAAAGTATATTCGTATCTATCCGTTGTTCAGTACCCATACTTCAGGCTTAACGTTTGACTTGGGCTATTAGCGCAGTGTGGATGTCAGTATATATTTATTTATATAATTATATTATTAATGGTTATCACCCACATACCGTTATCAACAGTTTTTTACAGTGTGGGACTGTGCTCTACTTAGAGGTCACACCATACCTGTAAATTTCCGACACGGAATGAAAACACAATAACATAGTAATCTGTTATTTTCATAGTGATTTAAAATAATAAGTCATTCCGTGAAAAACAAAAGTATACCGGTTTAAATTCCTAAATTGAGTGCTTAAATAGGGCAATTCCAGGTAATGATTATTGTAGCGGCAGGCGTAGCTGCCGACCTGTTGCCCTTTGGCAGGTCTTGCTGAGCACTCGCCAAACGACCCGCTCCGTGGTCGCCAAAGTAGCTTTCGCACAATTGTATACGAGTACCGTTATTTTAACAATTCATACACACTTCCGATGAATCTAGCTATGCTACGAAATATGTATATAAAAATAAATATCCACTGACATTTACAAATTGTTATACAAAATTTAAGTTCTAAGTCATAGTGGTTAACGCACCGCTTGCCGTCTGCACTGACACATAGCATTATAACCCGTTCTTCATTATAATGAAGAACGGGTTAATGAAGAACGGTTAGTATACTCTAACGCTCTAACTCTCATGTCGTAGTAGCCGGGGCTCCCTTGATTGGCCGAACGAGTGGTATGTGGCGGTGTTGACGGTAGCAAGCGAAAAAATATTGTTTGAGTTGTGATGTACAAATGTATCAAATAATGTACCTATATAACAAATTGTATTATTGTATTTAAAATGTGCGTATTCCAGAAGTGAAAACAATAAAGTTTTTTCTAATCTAATCTAATCATTTACACGGCGCCACCTAGTCGAAACTAAGCATTTATCCTGTAATACGGGTACTGAACAACGGATAAACATACTTATATATTTTTTTTATTAAATACATACATAGAAAACACCCTACCAATACAAACAGACATGTTCAGGCACATACAAATTTGTAACGCATGAGGATCATCTTTGTGTGCTAGCTATCTGATATTTCTACACGAAATACTTGCTCTATATGACATTCTACTATTTTCATTTTTAAAACTTCTAACTGTTGGGGTTCAATTAAGGCATCTCCAGAATACTTCTTATTAGATTTTCAATTGTTTCTTGATACACCATAGTTGAGCATCATGGACATTAGTATTTTTTTTATATATTTTTGCTGTTAAAAAATATACCCAGGGAGCCGCGTTGCTATTTCACGCAGAACACAAATTTGCAAAGGCCGTGATTTAATTTCGCCATAGTAATCAAATTTATGAGCCTTATAGAGTTTCAAAGGTGTCTCGAGGTCATGAACTGGGACGAAAATATAAAGCGCACATTATCGAATCTAGATCAATGTGCTCGGGCGTGCCTGAAATTATGACTTCAATAAGAAGTTCGATAGGCGGAGAGGAGGAACCCACTTAAGCTTTGGTAAAGTATTCTCAATGTTCGTGATCTTACATTTATGAAAGAAAATAAAAAAAACCGTTTATTATACATTAAGCAGTATGTTATATGATTGTGTATCTAGTAAGTTCATCTGAACTACATAGTTGTTTATCTAAAGAATTTCCGCCATAGCCTCCACCACCTCCAAAGGGACCCGAAAATTAGGACATCTTTCGTGAATCGTACTATAAAGGTTTTTGAGTCAGTGGAGGTCTTTTTTATCGTATTTGCGTGTTATTGAACAGATGAATGTTAAGTTCAGTAAGCACGTAGTTATAATAATAACAATGCAAGTAAGCGGTTGAATTTCATGTTAATCCTCGCACCAAATCGTGATAGAATATAAAAGCTCATAATTATGTGAAATTATTTTTGATTTTGACTAAACTTCGCGTAACACGTTTATAGTTTTTTATGATATTGTTACCAGAAAGAGATGACTTAGTTACAAATTAAGTTTAGAGCATTATATATGCTCTAAAAATAATTTATTGCTGTCTGATTCATGATTTTTAAATATAAATGATCTATGTACTCATTTTATCTGAAATTTTAAATTTATTGTAACAAAAATAGATTTTTGTTGTTTCAGTAAACTGAAAGATTTTTTGTTAGTTCATGAAAAGACAAATTAGTTAATAATGACTTACCCTAAAACTGTAGGCTGGTTGATTAGACAGATACTGTAAACTTTGTTTAATATCCGTTGTTAAGTGGTAATTGTCAGTTATTGTGTCATTGGAGGTTTTATTCAGGGATTTAGCTGGTTAACAGTCGACTTTCGCTTTGTGAAGGCATTAACGGCACTGCCATTGCTATTCCGAACGATCTCCGGACACGACAGCGACGTTTTCTATTTCCGACACACGTTGCCACGCGGCCGTATTGATCGCGGGCTTACATCGGCCAAATGCCCGCTCCTTTTTAACTGTAATGTGGCTATTTAAGCCATTGTTTAACGGTTGTTAGTTTCAAATGATTAAGGCTACTTTCCAGTTAGATTCATTTGTTTTATGTGCTTGGCTCTTTAAATTCAATTACAGTGTATTGTTTCCTAAATGGTGATAGTGTCCAACCGTTTGAAAGTAGAAGTTATTGGGGAGGCCTATGTTCAGCAATAGACACCATGTAACTGTTACGATACCTACATGTTTTTAAACAAGGTTCTGGCTTACTTCTTCAAAATGAAATCGTTAATATGTATGTTTGTTTATCATAGATAGAGAGCAAACGAGCAGACGGCTCATCTGATAGTAAATGACACCGTCGCCCATGTACATTTGCAATACCAGAGGGTAAAGAAATGCGTTGCCGGCGTTTTTATTTAAAAGATGGCAAAAATGGACAACATACTGCTATCAGGATAGTAAAAACCCTCGTTAGAAAGTATCTACAGAGAACAATACTCTTAAATCACAACATTGTACATGAATTTTAATCACAAACTTTTGTTGCATATAAAGCACACGCGACTTTATTCAAATTGGAAATAAATGAATATTAATGTGCAGAGGACTTTACCGAATAGCTTCGTTATACTTACTTATTAAATAGATTTTATTTCTTGATAAGTATGTCGTTTTCAGTTGTACGTTAGTGATTACAGCTATTTTGTCATTATGTTTACAATATTATGACAAAATATTAGATTTTAATAATATTTAATCCTTAGCTCTTCAATTACCGTTATGTAAAGCAGACTTAATTTTATAGTTAATTAAGAATTTTGCTTACAATAATAATATTTATATTGTTTTCCGCCAAAAAATCTTACCCGTATAGAAGAATAACACCTTTAGGGATGAGACAGGGCGCACAGATCCATTACACAAGTATATATTGAAGTTCGTAGCAGTACCTAGTCACACCATTATGAGAAGTATAAACTGAAATGACGGAAAAGTAGAACTCAGTTAGACTTTATGTAGTTATTGTGAGTTGAGAAGATAAACACATTTGTGAAGCTTTATTGTGTGAAGTTTGAGATCAGTTTATCTATTTAAATAGAATGAAACATTGAATTTGGGTGCTGCATATATTTTGCTCTTCTATTTTATGAAAATCTTTAGACATTGTTGATGTGGCTACCGGCGCGGCGGGGTGGTCGTTGCGGCTGTGTTTATTACTCTATTATTATTATTCTCACCAAAAAACGGACTCCACCCGCCCTTAGTTTTTGTTCGACATGAACCTTCTACCTGCATAGTTTGACGTTGTTTTAATATCGCTCACTAGAAAAACTTTTGTAAAAAAAAGAAAGAAAAAATAATAAAGATTTATTTACCTCATACAATAATATAGTGCTTAAAAACTATACATATAGGTAAAAATCCAAATATAAAAATTACTGATTAAGTAATGTTCCAATTATTTTGATTGCTAACAATATTCACGATCAAAAATCGTTGTAATTATGCACTGAAAGATGGCTCCTGAGTTTAAGACCGCTGTCTTAAACTCATAAATATCCCATCCCCTTTTCAGTGTTGGTAATTCCTTTACGCATTATCACGATTTAGTTTACTTTAACTTTATGTTTATACTGTCATTGACTCGTTGAATAAAACTCATTATTAGCAATTTGCATACGGCGGTAATTTCCAGTAACGTCGTTGAAATTGACTCTAAATGTAAATTTATTACAACAATGCTCCTCTTAATGCGAAAAGTTCAAGAATCTTTCGCCAGTGTGTGTTGACTAATTGTAATATGTTGTCAGAATTTATATTACGCACACCACGCTACATACCTAAGTTACATATATGCACAAATTATTTGGCATGATTTAATTTTGTAAGATAAAGAGAGATGAGAGATATTATTGGTAATATCTACCAACTTACTTGACAAGTTGTTTTATCAGTTGAAAGACTTTTTTGCGTAAACGATTACTTACTTTCATACCTACCTATTTACCGACCATGCAGTATCTTAACGACACATTAGAATCTAAATACTTTTTGGTACCTACTTTACATTAAGTAACGATCATTTAAGAAAAGAGGCGGGTATCAATGTATTTATTTTGAGAAAGAAAAAAGTGAATGTATGTAAAGTAATGTATCACCGCAGTGCCAAATATCGTCCCGTGAAATAAGGGTGCTATGCGCTTTTGTGTTTCGGGATGCAAATTGCATCATTAGCTACTAGCTACAGTGCCCCGTAGCTAGTAGCTAATGATAAAAAATATTTTTAGTCTAAATTCAGTCTAGGTTGGTTTATTAGTTTATTTTGAATAGTAAACAAATAAGAAATAAAGTGGACAATAGATGATTTAGTGTAAGTAATATTTTCTTAATACCATGAAGAAACCGGTTTTATTTTTACGTTAAGTATACAAGCTAATGGTCGGGCTCAAGTACCTAGATATTCAAACTTCTTAAATTAAGTCTTACACTTATCACTTAAAGAGCGTCCGTAGGTCTCCCTCCGTCTAAAGTACAGTATTAGCGATAAGAGGACATTAAAAATAAAAATAAAATACTCTTATTAGAATAGACAATATCGACTTGACCAAACTAATAAGTTTTGTTTTGTAAATAATTGAATAGTATTTTCCTTACTATTTAGTTGACATATTATTAATACAGCCTATGCAAATCCTGATAACACTGAGCCCTCACCTTACAAAGTGCCATTATGCTATCAGCAAGAAAATATATTTAAACATTAATCCGTGTGCAGGAGTCCACAAAGCATATCTAACAGTCCTAACAAAGTTAGTTCGTCACGCGAGCTCCTTGTCTGTTCTACAAATTTTACAAAAAGGAAACTCACATGAAATTTGAATAGCGGTCAACGACAGGCGGGTCAGTATACCTCGCCGGCCTTCCGCCGTCAAGATATCGCCTGATTTACTCCGACACTTTGACATTCAATAAAACTTTTCGCAGACTTTGCAGAGGACGCCTTTATATTTTTATACCATATTCTGGACGTTCATGAAATTGGCATCCTACCAAATTAGGAACATATTCGTAGAATATTACTATGTGGGCTGACGATTGTAGGATTTATTTGTGCCAATGTAACTTTTTACCACAAAATACTTAAGAAAGTTACAAATAATGTTAAATGTGCCAAAATTGTTTTATTTTCTTCATCTAATGGTAAGTAAGTAATATGCCTTGGTAAGTAAGTGATACGCCTTCCTTGAATAACTGAAGAGTGTATTTTTTCCGTCAACACTGTCCTACGTCCGTCACCCAAGATGACAAATTTCTTATACTCGGTTATTTTATTTGCTACAGTACCTTGCCCTACTTTCGAAAAACAAAGAGTATAATACTCTTATTTTACGAGATGATATTATGTGGTATTGCGGTGGCACTTAGACGATCCAGTATCAAACCTAGTTACTTGTAAAAGTGAAACCTGAAGTTTTAAAAGCTAGTCCTCATTCCGAAAACAAAGTGCATAACGATTACAAGAGATGATATCTGGTGCGGTGGCCCCTACTTGGCGACTTAGTATTAGGTGGTAGACCTTGTAAAAGTAAAACCTGAAACTTTATAGCTTTTCAGGCTTTCATACATCAACTGAAGTTTTGGATTTGAATGTTATTAAATTAATTTACGTGCCACGGTAATTTGATTGGATGAAAAACTTAAGTAAGTTTATTATCGGTGTAGGTAGGTACTACTCTTTACTTTTACATACATTTGTGCTATAGATATATTGCATTGATTTGATATATCTAATGTAATAACTAAAGCGGGTCATATGATTGTTTATATTTTTCATCCAAGCCCACCAACGACAAGCTTTGTATATTATGTTCATAAATATTTTCTTACATTTCTATTCTCTTAGAGACCTATCAATCCGTGTTATTTTAAAAGATAAAAGAAAAATCATGTCTCACAGTCGTCTCCGGCGAGCCATAAAAGTTTATTCGGGTACTCGTTTGAGTTCATTAGTGTTGAAAAGGTTGGAATCTTGTGGACTGGGGTAGAAGTCGGTAATGCATTTGTTACCATTATTGGCTTGTTCATCGGCTTTCTTGTGCAATTGTTAATTCGTGCTCATATTATTTAAGGTTCAAAAGAATAGCTAACATAATTTATGTTCTCGTTCGTTCTTAATAAGTCCTTAATTTTATTTTGGAATCATATTAAGAACCATACAGTGAGTGGCGCGGTTGGTATATTCTTAAATATTGAATCGGTTGTATTTTAATAAATTTTTAAATGTATTTTAAATTTGATATAAATTATACTAAATAATATTACTATCGTTTAATTAATTTGGTATGCTTAAGAATTTGTTCATCTAGCAAGAAATATATACCCATGTTTATTAACTAATCCATGGCTTGCGACGAACAGTGTTTTCTTTTTAAAGACACGTACTGACTATCAATAAAATCCCTCACCAACCAAAACCTTAACTATATCAAAGAAAGAACAGCCTTAGCAAAAATAAAAGGCATTTTCCCGGACGAATGCACACTTCCTTACGCGAGTTTTATGGAAGTTTGCACGGGGCCGAGAATCAATAGAATACAGAACATTTTGCTTGTGTATAGCTGTTTGGCATTGTACGCGATTGTAAGCGAGCACATAATTAGTTAAATTCTAAATCAATTGTTGATGAGGATAGAACACCGATTTTTGTTGAACTTTCCAAATACAATAGCCCTACTGGGCTGGGCTACACCTAATCCATTGCAGGTAGGCAGCTCCCCAGACTTGCTAAGGATTTACTACGGGCAAATGGGATTAACTAAGGGCCCATAGACTTGACGATTTCCGGTTGTTGTTTATTTACTTTGATACCTTTACACGTTACTCCGCAGTGGGTCGATTTCTTCATACATAGCTACGCTGTGCGGGAAGGCCTATTCTCTGCCGTGGGATGTTATATACTTCTCACTTTCTCATCCTATCGCAGTTTACTGCTGGACAAAGGTTTTGTGCCCCATTTTGTGCCATTTTTCTCATACAGTCTCACCATCGGCCTTGTGGCATACGTTATATACTTATTTGAAAAACAAAAATGAACGGCACTGTTTGTGCTTTGTGAGTTGGCATCGACAGGGCCAACGATGTCCATAAATCAATGAAGCTGTCACCAAACGGTGTCCGCTCCCACCTGGCTGTTTGCAACCCTAGTTTCCTGTTTATGTATGAAATCTCACCAAGGGAATACCCTTGCAAATCTACAAGGGCCCTTTTGTTGTTTATAACATTGCCCCTAAACCTGAGGTGGTCCTTCAGCAGAATGACATATTATGTAACCTTTTGTAATTTTAAGCTGGGTTCTTAGTGATTGTGCCCGATTTATGTTGCAAGTGAAAAATATCTTGCAGCTGTAATTTATTACGACTTTTCAAGCAAATGATTTTTAAGCATCGCGTGTCATTATCGTTAACTCCTGTACTGGTCATATTTATTTGATCTGTGTTGATGCGTCTTTAAATAGACAAAAAGAAACAATGTTAGAAGAATTCTTCTAACCTTGTTTCTTTGTATTTGGTTACATTTCGGAACACCTCAACATTGGCCGAAGAGGGATAATATTGGTGGCAAAAAAAAAACAACGCCAAATTTTGAAAGAGCATGATGGATACAAAGGATAGTTTTTACTTTCTTTATTGACTTAACATTTTCTCCAATGACCAAGCTATCTGAGAAGGCATATCACC
This sequence comes from Leucinodes orbonalis, assembly GCA_019425675.1. Taxonomy (NCBI): domain Eukaryota; kingdom Metazoa; phylum Arthropoda; class Insecta; order Lepidoptera; family Crambidae; genus Leucinodes; species Leucinodes orbonalis. The sequence goes on along the minus strand of PQWD01006505.1, from coordinate 31,522 downwards.
GCAGTAGGACGTGAAAGGCTGGTGAGATTATTTTTATGGAATTATTTTGCGTATTAACAATAGGATAGTGAAATTATCAGGTATAAGAGACCTAACATCTGTTGTCTCGGGTGACTGGCGCAGTGCATCATTGATGGAGAATAATAACTGTTTATCAGTTGTTGGTCTCCTTCAATGCCGCTTTGTCATGGTCAAGCGTATCACTTACCATCAGGTGAGCGTCCCGACCGTACTGTTCACTTTATAATACAAAAAAGGAAGCCTTTGTATAGCCCTTGATATGATATGTCTTGGTAACAGATGCTGAAGTCATGCCGCCAGCTGACGATGACGGTTCGCACGGCGGGCGCGCTGGTGGGTCGGGCCTCTTGTTCTTGGATGGACCGGTACGGCCGCCCAGCCTCACCGCCGCCCCAACGACCGCACCGCGCTCATCCAGCAAGGACCGATCAGTGCGCAGGGTTGGTACTTTAAAAATATATTTTGTAGTAACTTCAATTTTATTTAAAAAAGCATATATTTTTAATTAAATATTTATTTCAGTTTTAGTTAATTTCACTTAATAGCGTCACCACGAGACTTAATAGTTTTTGTGCAGGATCATCATCATCAGCTCATTAAACGTCCCTACCGAGGGGCCTTCCCGTACATGTTCTACAGGATATAATGAATCAATTATTGTTATAATGTAACAAAAAGAATACCTTATACAAGATAATTTAAATTTGAATAACATAAAAATGATTTTTATTTATTATTGCTGGTTACTTACTATAATGATTACTAATGCATTCACTTAACAAGTCATGAAGTACCTTATAAATCGCTTAATTTCTACATTCATTCAACAACGAACAAGCTACATTTGCGGTTTTGACGCGCAATCCACATTAGCTCTAACGATTTTACGGCATCATAATTTTTTACGCCCCAATTTCCCGGCAATAAATACGTGAATGCATGCACGGAGCAGCGGAGGGCGGTATGCTAATCGCTGTCCACTGGCCACTAAACTGTGTCGTTAGAGGTTGTAATGAGGTTGCGCTGGCCGAGCATCGATCGTGACGTCACTACTCGCTATATAACTTTTGTGTGAATATTAAACTTATCTTAAGCTACTGCTGTTCGTGGACCGGGAGTAGTATATACGAAATCCCACGGTGAGATCGCATACTGGAAGTCACTTTGTGCATTTTTTTCCAGATTCGTTAGAACATTGGAGGTTGAAACACCTGATTGTCAAAAATAAATATGATTCTGTGCTTTTAAGCCAACCTTTTGTGAGAGACTTAGGAGTTATTTTTGACGAACAGTTAAACTTTCGACCTCATTATGAATATATCTTTAAAAAAGGCAATAAATTACTGGGTTTCATGATAAGAACTACTAAAGACTTTAAAAAACCTCGTAGCATCCTTTGCCTTTTCTTCAGCATTGTAAGAAGTGTTTTGGAGTACTGCTGTCCAATTTGGTCGCCTCACTTCCAAACTATCCTGATCGACTTTCTAGGTTTGATATAATGTCACTCAAAACCGACGTGAAAGATAGACCTCCTCTATTTACATAAAATAATTCATTCCGCAGTAGACACACCAAATCTTCTCTCGTCTTTCAATATTAATACTTTACTTACTTAATTACAACCCTCTGGTGAGAATGTGTCGCACGTACAATGAGCTGGTCCGCGTGCGGGGTAATGAGAGATAGACATTTTCAATGATAATTTTATTTGTTATAAAAAAGCGATATCTTCAGCCTTAATGACTTAGGAAAGCTATTAATTGTAAGTTTGTTAGTACTCTGTTTTTTCTTTTTTCTAAATTATTATAAGCCTATTATATTTAAAAAAAGTCCTGAAATCACGCTGTGTACACCGTCTCTGGTACAGTCCTGTCCAGTCAACTGTTTTATTTAATGTGTTTCATGTAAGACTGTTTTCTTTTGTGTACCATAAATAAATAAATAAACCAATCCGCATATGGCGCACGTGGTCGGTTTTGGCTTCATATTCGCATACCAAGTGCAAGCATTTAGGGCGTCAATGGCTCATTGGTGTGGAATGTTGCCTCCTGATTTGGAGAACGCAGGCTCAAATCCCGCCGCGTACCAGTGTCTTGTCAATTATCGAAATTAAATGTACGTTTATCCGATGCCCTTACGGTAAAGGAAAACATCGCGAGGAAACTTGCATTATCCTGCGAAGAGATTAAAGGCTGTGGGATTCACTGGACCCACGTGGATGACTAGGACCCTTTACGGAGGCTTGTGCCCTCGTGGGGACGTATAATGAGCTGATGATGATGAAGTGTAAGCTTGTGCCCTACACTGTAGGCCTACTATATAAACTGGTTAATTGATTGATGATGTTAATTCGTACAATCGTGTGTAGATCGTATGTGTCATCAGCTCATTAAACGTCCCCACCGAGGGGCACGAGTGTTTTTAGGCTTCAGTCGTTCACGCTGGCCAAGTGCGGGTTGGACGACTTCACGCACTACCTTTGAATCTCTTCGCAGGCGTGCACAGGTTTCCTCACGATGTTTTCCTTTACATATAATTTTCGAAATTTGAAATCACATTAGTACGTGGCCGTAGCCGTTTTTATTAATAACACATAACTACATTTTAAACTAATGTTCAGTATTCCCCTTTTAAGCTGAGTAAGCTTGTGCTAGGGCTAGGTACGGCTTTTATTATCTGCTCTGTCATGGTGTACGATAATCGTACTCACATATACGATCTACGATCGTCGGTCTATTGAGGTACGAGTGTCGTTGGCTCAATAGTGTGGACTGTCGCCCTCCTCATGGGAGGGCTGAGGTTCAATTTCGAATTTTTGAAAAATATATGTTCGTTATCCGACGCTCTTACGGTGAAGGAAAACATCGTGAGGAAACCTGCGCACGCTTGCGATTCAAAGATTCTGCGTGAAGTTGGCCAACCCGCATTGGACTCGCGTGGACGACTAAGGCCTATACACCCGCGTACGGGTAGGCTCGTGCCCCTCGGTTGGGACGTTTAAGAAGCTGATGATGATAAAAAAATATCGCAATGCTCAATGCGATGGTTCAATTTATTAAAGCTTATACTATGTACTTCATTACTCCACCGCGCCTGCGCCGCTCTCTCCCACACCGCGGGCCGTGAACCCGACTTACCCCATATTTAATTGAAAATGATTATATGTAGTTAGTTTTGAATACGTTTTGCGTAAGGCAATAATGGTAACTTGTTCGCAGGTTGATTTATGCATAGAACCAGGCCAGTCCCTCGGGCTCATGATCCGGGGCGGTCTGGAGTACAACCTTGGGATATACATCACAGGCGTGGACAAGGACTCCGTTGCTGACCGTGCTGGCCTTATGGTAATGTACCTATTATTAGTTGTGACGTTTATTTACTTTTTATTTATTTAAAGTCGACCAATTTGGTGTAATGATTGTGAAGCCAGCTACACAAAAATATCCTGGTACGATCCCCGTGGAGTATATATATGTGTGTGCTTGTATGTAAAAGCATTTGTATTAGTGTAGGTGTCATTAATAGACAAGGTAAATGTACCAGAAATTACATAAAATATCCGTGTATCTTTCAGGTCCCGTAGAACATTTTACTGACCAAATTTGCTACAAGCAAACATTATAAATAAATTATATTAACATACATGTACCCTTGTCCTTTCTAAGTTATTTTGGGGGAATAGCAAAAAGTTATGTTAAATGACTTATAATTTATATAAAACTATACTTGAGTAATATTTCTGAATACCTACGTAAAAAATATATTAAAACAATGTGTAATTTAAAAAGGTCTTATTAATTAAACGGGACATAAATCACAAGGGCCATTCAAGCGATTGAATTATTATTGTTTATTGTAGCTCGACTGCGAGCGGCCAACAATATTAGACACAATCAATCAATCCTTTTGTGTAACGACATTGGTTATTATAATTAGGTATCAAATTGTATTGTATTTAAAGTGGAAGTAAAAGTTGAAGCAGCAGAATACAGCTGTATTAAACAGTAATTCAAGTGGGAACTACCTAGTAAGTTAAAGAATGACTTGAAATGAGTTCAATAAATATAAATCATTAATTTTAAAACTAAAGGCTTAAAAATCATAATTATTCTTTATAATATTACAGTTCTTATGCCGATACCGTCCTATAGGTTTTAAGAAGTTTTGTATGGTTTATTCTGGAGCCATGTAACGAGAAGTCATCGATATTGTTCTAATAAGCATTAATAGCAAAAACCTTAAATCTGGAATCTGTTTTTTTTGCAGATTGTTATTTCCAGGCCCTTTTCATAACCAATGAAATTTGAATCTTTTAAGATATTCGATAAATTTAAAAATATGAAAAATATCTATTATCTGCTTTAAAATCGGTGTACGAAATATAAACGTTGTTTATAAAATAAATAAATTTATACATGTAGGTATGCTAAACCCAAAGAGTTAAAGGGTTAAGATCGAATTTAAATAAAGGGTCAGCCTCTGATAAGGTTTTAAGATAAATTTATTAAACTTGATGACTAAGCCTTATATTATATTTGTAGAATTCGTTAGATCAATCCAAATAATCTTTTCATTTCTATTTAATATTTTGTATCATATAGTTAATATACAATTTGCTATGGCTTGGGTCATATCCCACTACAAGTGCTCTAAGACCGTAGACGGGACCAACGACTTAACATAACTTTCGAAGCGCGGGGGGACTTGAGTCAATATTTTCAGTCAACTGAGTCAAAATCCAACGATATTTACTGAGTTGCCACAGAACGAGCTAGCCGCTGCGAGAACATAAATAATAATAATATTATCTTTTGATACACGAACTTAACGTAATTACTTTTCTATTAGACTACGATACTTTAATAAGTTTTGTTAGAAGACCTTTGTAAAGCCCATTGGGACCGCTGCCTAGTAAATAAAAATCAAATTACAACGGCTTGTGTTATCAAAACCATTTTGACATAACGAATCCCAGAGCTCAGTTCTATCTCAGTAATGCGAAATAGTTTCAGAGTAAGTCTAACGCAAATCTGCAGTTCGATACAGATAATATGCCCATTGGAAAACCGCCAAGTGTATTTGACTTAAACTTAATACGGTCTTGAGTTAATTTGTATGAAATAAAATTGTGTCACAATTTGAAAATGGGGGAGACCTCTGTCCAGCAGTGAACTGCGATAGGTTGAATAGGAATAGGAATGACAGTTTCAATCATATCGATAACAATATATAAATAAGTCTTCGCTGTAGGTATGCAAGCAAATTCATATTTGAATGCAATTGCTGACAAATTATATCCAAGTGCAGTTTCAGAAACTTGTGTTAAAGTGGCGCTCGCAAGCAGCGCCACTTGCAAATCTCCAGTGGGGTTGTAATAACGCGCCAAATTGCTCACTCTGCCTTTATTCAACTTTTGAACAAATTATAATATTTTTATCATCCTGAGAAACTATGTATAAGATCTTCTGCATGTCTCAATCCCATCCGCATCCCCATCGCCCGGTAACCCCTAGCCAATTGAAGTGGTGGGTGCATGCAGCTTTTAGTTTTACTTCTGTTTATTAGTCACATTTGGGAAGTCAGGTTTATTGAAAGTGCTTTGATTCCGCCTTTACCCTATAACCCGCTTCTGCCATTGCATTTTTAACTTTAACGTTTGACTAGTTACCAACTTACAAGTCACGAAGTGCCATATATACTAAACCAACTTAAAAGCCATATTTTTATTGCAATGTTCCACTTATACGATAATTTTGTTATTCAAGAGCTTTCACATAGAAGGTTTAACGAATAAGTGCTAATGCTTACCAATTTCAGGAAGTACGCGAACCGTATTTCATTGCGAAGGTGGTCGCGACTAGGTGTGGCGGAAAATTTATTGTGTTTGAGTTCAAGACTCGCCCCGCCCACAGCACGCCACATCCGAAACTCATAAGTAACGGTTAAAAACTTTCACCACCAAGCAATACCGCAAGAATTTCCATTATACACCGAAGGCGAAATTTAGGGGGCAATTTTGTTTCGATGTCCTTGAGCGGAGTTTTTATAACTTTCCGCTATAAACAACAGGCTTTATCCAAGTCCGAGTTTCAAAAGGTTTTAATCAAACACAACAATATTAACTTCATCTCTTAAATCTTACCATAAATTTGGAAGAATTCGCTTTTATTCTATGTCTCTTTATTTTACTTAGTTACGAAACTTTCAGCTTTATTATTTATCCAAAAAATATATGTTTAGCTTAAGTTGCGGGGTGGTTGATAACCGATTAAAAATAAAATATATGAAATGAAATGTTTTAAAATCTTAACCTAATGTTGCATATACATTGCACGGCAGGTAGGGGACCAGATTCTGGAGGTGAACGGACAGTCGTTTGTGGACGTGACGCACGACGAGGCAGTCGCTCAGCTGAAGTTTCACAAACGAATGTCCCTTCTGGTGCGCGACGTGGGTAAGGTGCCTCACGCCTGCACAGCTTACGGCGAACGGGATGCCCAACCGAGGTATGTCTTTGAATATTATAAATTTAGGTAAAAATACAATAAGAGGGATTATAAGTGAATACAGTACAAAATGATAATTCGTCGACGAGCCAAAGACTACGATATTCCTCTTTTTGATTGGATACTTCGTATGAACAAGTGTTACGTGACCTAGCGAATAGAGACCGCCCAAGTCCGAAATGGTTGACGGTCTTAGGCCCGTAATCTAGAACGAGACTCAAAGTTAATCTTTACTTAAATTAAATTAGAAAGGGATATCGCTATATACGATGAATATCGGCATCCCGTGCTAACTCTATTTAAGTAAAGATCAATGCTTGAGTCTCGCTCTAAAATACGAGCCTTGAAGCATGTTCAGCAGTGGACCATAGTGGGTTAATTTTTTGATAAATTACTACCACTTTAATATCATGTTTGGAACTTGATTTTTAAAAACAGTCCTTGCCTTTTGTCATTTTAATTGACCACTACCAATCTACAGTCATTTCATCCACTAATGGCTCTTTTAGTGCCTTTACCAAAAATTAAAGGTCCGATGCGTGTGCATCTAAAAGTTTAATTTGGTATCTCACAAGATTTTATACGAGGAGGCTGAAGTCCTAAAAGTTCTTCGCTTAACATCCCTGATAGCTTATAACCTATTCTTGACGACCGTTTGGTGTAAGACATCGGCTACTACACCAGTGGTTCCAGATAAGATCCCCAGGCAGTAAAAACATTTGTGTGCATGGACATGTCTGTTTGTATGCGTCTGGGTATTACTATGTATGTATTTAAAAAAAAAGCATGTAGTATGTATGTATGTTTATCCGTTGTTTAGTACCTATACTATAAGCTCTCTGAAATTGGGGCTAAAGGGGCTGTGTCTGTGGATATTTATTCATTTATTTATCTTTCATAGGATAAGTGGGTGGGGTAAAAGAAGAGGTGCAGCAGCAGTTGCCGTGGAACAGAAAGCGCGGTCGCTGCTGCCGCAGAGCGAGCTGCCGGCGCTGGCTTACTACATGGAGGAGTATGCTGCAAGGAGGCTTACTCCTGACGCATTCCTTACAGTACTGAGGATCTATTGGATACGCCAAGGTTTCTTCATTGTTTTTGTATGTTATTCTATGTATGGATGTAAGTGTATCCGTTGTTCAGTTCAGTTCAGTTGTTTTTATTTATAATTTATTTATTTTATATATTGTTTATAGCTGCATTTAAGCTAAAGGCACGTGATAACCATGTTGATAAAAAATATGTTCAGTGAATAAGTCAAAGTTTTGTTATTTACTAAAACAAGCCAGAGATTTACTTGATGGTATGTGATAACTAGACGTCAAAATAATGTAGGAATATTGTTTTGCTTGCACGAAATGTTGATATTATTTTATAACTTTCCGAAATGTTTAATGACCAATCCACGATGGGATGTCTATTGCTCGTCAAAATTAATCTCGGACTTTTAGACATATCCCATTTTTTTTGCAGTATGAAATTAGCGTTAGTACATTAAAATCTCCTAGTTCCGGAAACACCACCCAGTTGCGAAACTTCAAAAGATTATTTTAAAAGGGAGCGGAAAAACAAAATCTAGGGCGTGGGTGTTTTGGGCTATAAAGTAATGGTTACCTTACTCATGAAACACACAACGCTTGCGTATATATTTATGAACCAAAGGGCTAACAACGCATTTTTTACCCTCTGTTGTTTCACACAGAGAATGTTTATGAGCGAAGGTGTTTACCAACGTCCATTAGGTGAGCTGTTTGCTCGTTTGTCCTCTGTATACAAAAACCCAATGTTTAGTGACTGCTGTTGCCTATAAAGGGATCCTAAAGAGAGATCTCAGAGTAATCGTAACCTTTAATAACCTAAATTAAAAAACAAACCATGTAAAATTGTTACTTTGTAATGAATACATTCTTACTTAACCATCCTATGCATACCGTCCGATGAAAGTGCACAGGTGTTTCCACACGGCATAGTTACTTTTTACACTTGCTCTTTCCATAATAAAATTATACGACAAAATATCTTCGAAAAATTTTTTTCCATGATAAATTCTATAGTCCCAAAAAATCCTATTAACCAAGAATATATTTGTTTAAATCTACTGGCAAGGTATTTGGTGACTATCAAATGTTGCGGATCATATTTTACCACACAAATTCTATCAAATTTTCAGGTTTGCATATGTCTAGTAAAACGCAGTTTGTGCATGATTAAAAAGCCAATAATTACGGGCTTAAAAATGGTAGCGATATTTGCTCTACGTCCACTCCATAGCAGAGTCAAGTGTTATTCATACAAGCTGCCTATTGTATTATAAAAGGGATACAATTCAACTCAAATAACATTATCTCCATTATTGTATGTACTTTGGTAGCCACTCGGAGGCCAATATGCCAAATCAACATACGATAATCTGATTCATATTCACCGAAAAGCAATTTTGTAAAGTGCTCTGATACGGTGCTATTACGTTGTTGCGGACAACATCACTTGGCACTATGTCAAAAAGTAGGTCTAGAGACCGCTAGATAGATGCGCTCCATAATCCAAAAGGAGATATATTACCTACCCATTGATCACACAACGCTAGAATATACAGTTGGTATTACGAGCTCGATGGCGCATTTCATAATGACCTTGCGGAAATGGTTGTGGGTTCGCTCCCCACCCGGAATAAATGTATTTTAACGATATCTCTTATTATCAAGGCCACCGTTTCAAGTTAGGATTAGTACGTACTCCGGTGGGACGTGGTCCTGCCTGCCATCTTGCAGTAATTGGTTCCATTTTTTCAACATTATGAAAGACTGTTACTATTTAAGATGTACGAGTAGGTATGGAATTTTTAATCTACTTGTCACTTGTAATACTGTCAGATGGCGGCCGTGTCACTGAATGCTAAATCACTTAATAATAAAATAAGTGGAACCTACTTAATAGGCATTTGTTGACATTCAAGATTTAAATAGGAAAAAAACCTAATTAATACGTTTAATTAAAGGTAAAAAGGTAAAAGTCTATTTTACTTAAACAATTGCAGTTCATAAAGTTGACCCAAGTAAGTAGGCGTTGCAGTTGGAAAGACTAAACGATTTTGGCAGGCATTGGTTACTTAGCGCCCTTAACTACAACAATTACCTATTGACGAAATAATGAACTCGTTAGCCGCGCCTTTGGTACATTAATCGGTAGTCTTCAAAGTTGTTTGAGTTTTAGGCACTTCAGCTTCTGTTGTTTCAACATTGTTAATTCTATTTTGCTAAGGTAGTGCTGCGAGTACTTTGCACTTTTTTATGTTTATGAGATTGAGATTTACAAGTTATATTGCCAACATGTAGCTGGAGGGATTTAGCAATTATACAAACAAAAAATTAAATGAAACCAACATCAAGTTCCATGGGTGGGTGGGTGCGTACGACTACCATCCTAAGGTACTTAGTAGCCGGGACCAACGGTAGGCCGTGTCTTATGGAACATTGAGATAATATTTTTCAGTCACATATACGGTGGCACTCGGTGTCATGAGCGTCGGTGGCTCATTGGACTGTTTGTTGCCTTCTGATCTGGAGGGTGCAGGTTCAAATCCCTCCGCGTACCAATGTCTTTTCGAAATAATATGTTTGATTATACGACGCTCTTATGGAGAAAGAAAACCTTCGCACGCCTACAAAGTGATTTAAAGGTTGTGCGTGAAGTCGACCAATCCGCACTGAGCCCGCGTGGACGACTAAGTCCTATACACAGAATTAATAATAACAAATACACCCTATACGGGTAGGGTCGTGCCCTCGGGGACGTAAAATGGGCTAAGATGGTGATGATATGATAACCGTCAAGTCTTCTTTTTTTGACAATATTTTACAATGAAAGTAACATGAATATATAAGAATACCAAAGCCATTTGTACCCTCAATATACTAAAGGCTACTACTAAGGCTAAATATTAATAGACCTCTAATTGTTGCAGTATACACTTCTAACGGAGATTCGGGAATTCTTGCAACCAGAAGATCGGCCAAGGTTCGACGAGCTTGTGTACAGAAGGGGGGAGGAACCTGTCGATCATCACATAAAGGTATCTCTTAAATCTTAAACACGAGAATTGATATTAATCAATAGGATAGGTAGGTACTTTGCTAAAACCATAGGTTAATTAATTTTTTTTTGTAATTCAAGTTATATTTTTATATTATAAATACATATTCCCAGTGAAGGGTTATGTAGATACGTTTCTTTTTAAACAACTTTTGTTCATTAAAGTTGTCAGCAATAAAGTTAATCATGCGGAGCCAATTTCAGTTTCTAAATCAAAACATATGCTTTATGAAATGAATTGGGTACGCCTTTTTTATCAACGTACATAAAGATTTAATTTCTAGCAGTTAATAAACAATTTTTACCTACTTTAGTAGGTAATCACTAACGGAAGTAGACTAAATGTTATTAACTATCTAAAAGCTATATTAGATTGCGTAAATTGCACGTAGATATAATTTGGCACAACACAACATTCGACATTTATATTGGTTACCGTAAGGTTCCGACAAACTACTCTTTTATTGGTTATTTCACAGTTCATTTAAGAATTAGAAGATTTATTGAATAATATAACATATTATGTTTCATAGGTCCGGAAGTACATAAACTCTGATGTTTTAAATAATTATAATGCAGTTACAATAGTTACATAGAAAATATCGATATATTGCAAGCATTAAAGAGCAAGATTACATATGTTTAAATAGCTGTAGCGTGATTTGTTTGTAGCGCGGGGGAGAGGGCATATGCTGCCTTCCTCCACGATGCATGAGTTGCACGATCCGGTAAGTCTGCCAACTGTCTCCAGCCGCATGTACTTGTTAGAAAAAACACTTCATTTGTTCGCTTTCAGTGGTAGTAGCTTCTCGAGTTACATAATATTTACCCGTGTTTGAAGGAACATACATACCCGTGTTACCTGGAAAATTTTTTCTTTCTCCAAGCAGTGTTAACCCTTAAAAAATGAATTGGCAGCAAACTAAAATCATAGTAGACGCAAATAATAACCGGCTGAAACTAATCTGGATAAGTACAAACATCAGTTAGATATCTAAAAATATCTGATATAACTCGATTGAAACAAAAAGATTCCTGGACGCTTTATTTAACGATCAATTAGGTGGATATAAATTAATATGGTAAAATTGTATATATTTATCTGCAACAGCGAGTAGAGACGCTGCCTTTCTTGTTTTCACAAAAAATAATTGAGCCTGTTTACAGCTAAATTGAATCGCCATTGAGTAAGCCAGTACCATCTAGATTTAACCATGCTTACCACAAGGTGAGATTTAAGTCAAGAAAAAACATGGAACTCATGTTTTAAAATGGTAGCAACTAGAAACTGGGGTGAGGTTGAGGGTTATTGTTGTAGGAGGGGCCGGCGGAGGCGCCACTCGTGGCCGACCACCGCTCGCCATCCGAAGACTCCGGACTTGGCTTGCCGGCACACGACCACGCCTACAGGTGACCAATGTCGAAAACACAACCATAAAAAGAAATATAAAGTTTAATAGGCTGTTCTTACATCTATTTTAAAACCATTTAACTGCCTGATACGTTTATTTACTTAATATGATAAACAAAGAGAAACATAACTGCAGAGTTCCAATGTACACTACATATTAAAATATGTACCTATGTTTAACTGTGTTTTATGTATAACAGTAAAACGTGTAAAGCTGTAATTTGATAGTTCAGCAATCTTAATAACTTTAATGTAATCCAAAATGATATGTTAAGTAAACTACTTGGATAAAAATAATAAAATGCAAATCTGGCGTCATCGGAGCGCAGCTTAGAGGCTCACCACTCTAATGAGCGAGGCGTAAATCCCTCGCGCCGCGGTGCCTCTCATAAAGGCGCTTAAAAGCTAAAGCACCCTTAAAATACTGAAAGCAAAGACCGAGTCCTCGTCAAGCGTTCGCTTTCGTCCGCTCTTTTGCATCTCACAGCGAAAATAACCCGCCGTTTTCTTCGAGCCCCTTGTCACAGCGCTCGCTAGCAAACCGGCCAGCTCATTGGCCATCGGCCAACACTTTTACTTTTATTCAATATCCGATTCAATTGCTTTACGGCATAAACGCTCGTTTTAACTGTCACCGCCGACCTAATGCCATTGTTCTTCATTCGTAAGGGTTGAACGAAGTTTACTACCCATAAAGGTTTCGCAATCGCCGCTTAAGTCGACAGTCTAGCCATTTTTCCAGGTTCAGTAAATTTTAAGACTCCTATACTACTGGAGAGTCTTTGATGTCCCTAGATTATTTGAGTAGGTTTATTTAATGGTTACCTTTCAACGTTGAATAAAGCTGATTAATAATTTATATAATGCATTAAACGCGGCTTGCGCGAGTACTCGTAAGACTCCTAGAGAACTGTCCAGTACATTAACAGTTGTCGCATTTTCCTATAATATCTGTGGTAATGTTAAGTGGCATTGTTAATGTTTGTGTGCGTATAGTGTAGGTATAGCAGTAGTGAAGTGTGGAGACTGTTGATAGTGACGGTGGTGTTGTGGGCAGGAGCGGGCGCGCGTGGCGAGCGGCCGACGCGCCACCGACCGATGACGACTTGGACCCACCACACGAGGTGATTTTGCCAGAGTTACCTTCTACACTTACAAATTCTATCGTCAACATTCACTTCTATACGCCTTGTCTATAGCGGTGTCCTGGGTGTCACTCGCGAACCATATTCATTCACCTTCCTCTTCGATCTGAACTATGTCTGTAGATGTGTTCGACGCTCGTATTACACGTGTAGTTCATTGGTGTTACCAAAGCGCACGCCATGAGCAGTGACGCTGCCGCGTTGTTGCCATACAAACACAGAGATACATAATACCGGGAGTTTTGTGTTAACTGGCTTATAGTTGGAGTGGCACCTCGGCACAACCACAGAGTATGTATCTCATTTTTGTTGCATGTACCAATAACGGCTAGCGAGTAGAACTCACACCACTGACGACTTTGGCCGTTATTTCCTGTAAATAGTACTCGTGGGGTAAATCTGGCAAAATTCAACGTACCGTTATAATCTCGCAAAGTGGTCCGCGGGGAACATTGGCATTTTAGCTTATAATTTATGTAATACATCGGTAATAGCGGCCAGCAGAAGTGTTCTCTTCTGTCTATTAGATTAGAATAGATACAAGTAGTGAGCTCTTAATTTAACACATTTTGTTCTTATTTGTTTTGCTTTTAAAATTATAGGTCTTAAATATCTTAAGATTCTATAATGTGCTGACGTGTGAAGTTGATTAAGAAAGATTATATTAAAAAAAATTTTCTATGTAGTTGAATAAGCCTAGATAAGCGTACTGAAACAAAATGTTCACACTAATTATGACGTCATCGATTGCGTCCCTACTGTCGCGATTATTTGGGTTGCTATTTTGGCTCGCCTCTATATCGGCTCGTTGGTCTAGGGGTATGATTCTCGCTTCGGGTGCGAGAGGTCCCGGGTTCAAATCCCGGACGAGCCCAAAGCGATTTCGTTTTGTATGAATGAGACTTATTTTATTCCTTGTTTATTTTTATTATTAACTTTAATACGGAAACAATAATGACTGATTTAATATTTATTACAATATAATGTTGCTTTTATTGTATTTTTGAGATACCATTTTATTTTTGAATATCATTTATAAGTTATTTAATATATTAGCCTAAAATTACCGGAAGACTAAAACGAATTCGAAACAATAATATAAGACTACCAAAACTGTTTGTGTAAAACAAATAAATAAATAAAAAGTACTTTGCAAAGGATATGTAATAGTTGATCGATTCTTGTTTATATCACAATATGTCACTTTTCTATATCAAACAGTGAAGATGTTTTTCTTATGTGTATTGCAGCTGTTATTTTGAATCTGATACTTTGCCCACTTTCATTATTTTTTGGGAATGCTTACAGAATACTTAGTTGTAGCGACCTATTTGAAAGAATCCTCATAAATCTGGGGGCACGGTAGTTTGGTACTAATATGTTGAATTAGTTGAAGTTAGGGTCGGTAGAGTTAGGCCGAGTAGATTCAGAACCTTGGCTCAACATGCATCTGATATCTGTCGTCTTGACAACATTTACCATGAAATTTTTTTGGTGGTATAGGATAATATGTTTGTTGGTATTATATTTCTAATTTTCCTATATATTTTTTAAAAACATTTAGATGAAATCGTCAGAAGAACAAGGAATCATAGAACTGCAAACTTTTCTGATAATTATCACCTGTACCTGTAGTCTAAGTGTAGCGACATATTATTTCGAAGACCTTATACTTTTATGATAACTTTTAATAATACAATAATGCTTTTATACAATTTAGCATTTGTATAAAAGCATTATTGTATTCGATTTATGAATTCACTATCATAACACTGTTTGGTTGATGAAAGGTATGAATGATGGTATGATAGGTATGACCTCTATATCAATATCAATTGCTGTGTCTGTTTGTAATATTCAAATAACCGTTTTTGAATACATGCATATTAAATAATTAATACATATACGGAGCATACAACAAAAAAAAATTTGTCTGTCTGTCAGTTTGTTACGCGGAATCTCTGAAATGACTGGACAGATTTAAACGGTCTTTTTTTGGCAACTTGGGGTATCTTTTATAATATTAAAGTAACCGTTTTGTACTCCGTATGCATATTAATGAACGATATTTAAAAATGTCTTGTCTGTTTATTGGTTCCGTCTAATTTCTCAAACGGCTGAACCAATTTTGATGGGACTTTCACTGGCAGATAGTTTTCTATAAACTTCAATAATGTTAATACTATACACTCATACTTATAGTTTACTTTTATTTCCACATGGATGAAGTCTCGGCCACGGTGAGAATAAAATAGTTATAAAAACAGTAAACAGTTAAGTAGTTACTTACAATACCATCGTCACTATGCTATCTGTTAGAATACATACAAAGTAGTCTATGAAGTCATTTGCCGAGTATTTCAAATGTCATTTTATGACCTTTTCAAATAACTTTCTAGTAGCCCGACAAATGGCTACTTATCATTTTATGCTCCTATGCACTCGGGCTTATTCTACCCAGGAATAAGGATGCCAGTGGGAGTTCTCATTTGTTATCAGCCACAAAAGGCTTTGAGTTCTAGTGAATATCACTATATATTCTGTTGTGTTTTATTTCTTGCCTTTGACGAGAGAATGATAAACAATGTGTATAATTTAATTACTGGAAAATATGAAAAACAAAATTTAGTTAATTGTATGATAATTATAAAAACATCTTTCCTAATTTGATATACCCAAATTAAATTAGGTATTAATTATCTTGAGTGCTAAATATTAATGATTAAACACTGAATATATAGGGAATAAATACTGCGATTTGTTTGCAAATATTTTTGGGTTTCAATGATGATGAAATTTCAAAAACTGTGTTCTACACATTTGATGTTACCGTAGCATAGCAGACTTGTTGATAAAAAATAAAAACTTGTAATTAAAGATGTTTGCAAAGCCACTTAGTCAAAGTGCCTGAAGTTAAATGCCTTTTGGATGATACTTATGCCGCAACATAAGGGCCTTAGCTTGATATGTTATAAAGATAAAAGATAGTCCTATTCTCGGGTTAATGAACCCATCTGAAATCCGCCCTTTGCTCGGGTTATATTTGGAATTACGCAAGATAACATGGACTTGTAGGTTTGCTGATTACTGTGGTAGAGTTATAAGAATAGCCATACTTGCTATTCAGTGTTTGTCATAATTTAGGTCAATTTTACATGTAATTATTATTGATAAATATAACCTGATAAAACGTATGTTCAAAATAATTTGTGTTAATTAAATTCCATTCTAGCTATTGTTTGCGCTTTATGCCTCAACAAAGAAATATATGTAGCAATTTGCCGATCAAGTCGAACTGTAATCGGATTTTGCTATTCATTTTTCTTTAAATAAATATCTACTGACATACACACAACGCTATCTAGTCCTAAATTAAGCATTAAGCCTGTAATATGGGACAACGACATGACAACGGATAAACATACTTATTTAAATTTACATTTAAAACCAATTCAAACAGACGTCATGCACACAAATATTTGTACTGTCCGGGGATCGAACCCGGAACCTTGGCGTAAGCGCCTACATGGTACGTCAATATTTAATATACATATTCAATTCTACTCCTAGCATTTTTCATTATGAGCAGTTTGTTATTAGACAAATTTATCTGCAGCGCCAAAAAGGTCCTTATCACTGTTATTTACGTAAATATTATACAAACGTTGTTTTGGTTCCCCTATATAGGTCAACAAGACCCAGTAACCACGTAGCTACGAGTATAAATAAAATTCGCTTCCAAGGCTATCCCGATATTTATCACATCTTATCGCAATTGCTGATTTAATTTACCGCGAGGAATACGCTGATATTGGTTATTGATAAAACGTTGCTCAGATAGACATTCATAGGTACATTTTAGATCATGTCTCGGAAATGAGATTTATATATCAATGAGAGCCTAAACTAAATATCTTTATAATAAAAAGGTGCTTTTTGAATAAGTTTTCAAAGAGTATGTAGATATATCTATCTTGTTTAATTGTACATGGAAAAACATACAACTATGCAAATAGTGGCGGAAAGTTTCTTATAGTGAGTGATAGTAATAGTGAGTGAAAACATCATAATGGGTTAAATTACCTGTTGTGTTAATTGAATGACTGAATAAAATAAAATAAAAACATAACAAATCGTTGTTGATTTAAAATTTAAAAAAGAAGGTTATGCTTGATGTTTATTTGTTTCTGTAGCTAATAAATCGCATTTCATAAATTGAAAGAAAGAAAACATATTTATTGGCACTCACACTTCCACAAGGAAGACAAGTAATAAAATATAAACAAGAAAACATACAAATAATCATAAAACAGAACCCAGTAGCCAATCAGGTACAAGCAGTAGTTTAACCCACTGCAGCACTGATATTCTGGCTGTACCTGTGGCGAGTGAGTGGGACACAAGAAGGATCCGTATTCAGTATTAATTAAAACATAATTTATTTCATATCACTTTCTGTCGATTGAAATAAATTAAGAAATCGAATATTATAAAAGGAAATATTTAATGATCCATGATTTCTTT
Source organism: Leucinodes orbonalis (assembly GCA_019425675.1). Lineage (NCBI taxonomy): Eukaryota > Metazoa > Arthropoda > Insecta > Lepidoptera > Crambidae > Leucinodes > Leucinodes orbonalis. Next base: position 13,826 of record PQWD01006505.1, on the reverse strand, counting down.
AGTACCTACAAGTAATAAGCTCATTGTTATGTATACATATTCCAATTCGGTAAAGCTTACAATTTAAGGCCAAACTTTTGAGATTTTTATGTAACCACTTATATTATTATTTCAACAAATCACCGACGAGTAATCTACTAAAAATAAAATAAAACTAATCAAGTAAAATGGAAGTATCATATTTTTTATAGTCTAATTTTAAGCATTAGCTATTCCTACTATGGTTTATGTAAAAAATAGATAACGTCCTTGTTACACATTATTACACCTTTTACAGCCTTCGTAAAAAGGAATTGAATATTCCATTCTAAGGCAAATGCGGGCTCACGGTTCGGTAAAGTTCGTCGCGCCGCTTTCTCTCCACACAAAAGTGTATTTTTGTCAAGAATGTGCTATGCTAAAACCATTGTAAGAATGCCTTCTTTTCACATGCAATTGGTTGAAAGTGGCGACATTGAAACATGAATACAGCAAATAAGGTTATGCAGAAGAAATAAAAAAGGAGTTTAGTGTTAACTCGTGTCGTACTTTATCATTATATACTTATATGATGAGGGATGCAGGATCTGTACCCGCCATGATACGTTGGATAGATAAATTTTTAATATTCTGTCGTCGTGTTTGTTATTCTTACACGGCCCACAGAGTTCAGATCCCAGGGCTGGCCTTAAGTAAGACCTTACTATGTCCTTATGTAAGTATGAATATTTTTTATTAATGTCTCCCTTGTTGGTCATAAATATTTTTATTCATAGATTCATGTATTCTCACATATCTAATTAAAGTACTAACACACACTTGTACGCAAGTAGGTTAATACCTCTTCATCCTAGAGGAAAGCTAAGTCAATCCTATTATAATATATATAATTCTCCAGCTAAGATTAACGATAACAGTGCACAGGAAATGTTAATTGATTTTTCTGTAAACATAACGAATACCCTTTGCCTTTTGATTATAAGGTCCTATTTTATGAGTCCTAAGAGACGCGCAAGCTACTTAGCAATAATTATATGTGATCCATGACGCGGTGTGGATTTTATTAATTTAATTTACTCCAAATATACTAAGTAGTGTTAGTCATAAATATTTTAACGGATAAATTATTCATTTAACAGTGTCGCCATCATCGATTTGTAGACAAAGTTAATAGTTGGTGTTTAACCTTCCTGCTAATATCAACATTCCGTATATTTTTATGAAATTACTGTATTAAATCAAACTAAGATGTCAAATGGTTTATGTTTGTATATTTTTTTTATAACAATTGTATCGAAATGTAATAGTCTCAATATAACATTCACTTATGCGGAATGGCGCAGTGGCGCCACCTTTATGAATACTTTTGTTGATTAATTAGTACAATTAGAAAGTCGACTTCCGATTAACGAGTATATATACTGATTGTTAGCATTCAGTTGATTGATTTCCTTGTAAAGTGTGAAAGAATAAACATCTGTGGTGGAAACTGTTTTACTATTTTTATATACACTAACAGTAGTTATTTCATTAAAGAATACTTCGCATACATGTAATTAATATATATTAACAGGAAAAATATCTTATATAGAGAAAATATCCATATCCACGAAAATATCCAATTTTAGAGTTCTTTAGGTTTACAAATTTTAGCTGGGTTTTGCTTTGATCTCGATATTTACGGAATAATGACATTTCAATTATTCCATATCCGCACGTGCTGGGTGAGATAATGTATATTCCCGGTATCTAAATACATAATTGGATAGAAGCCGTGACGAAAACCTTTGTGTGAACCATGGAACAATCTGGGTTCACCGAATGGCTACGCTTCATTGCGTAATCAAAATTTTCCACATATGCCGTTATAGAAGGATATTGGGTCACTTATATCATACAAGATATTCTTGTGATTTTTTTTCATAAGAATACCAACCAGATTTTATCGTCGGTTTTGATTTTTAAAAGAGCACTAAAGAAAATAAATCCTTGACAGACATTTTTACTTCAAACGACGTATTCTACCAAACACCTCCACGAAAAGCACCTGGCCTAGTCCACGATCAGAAATTATCGATATTTTGCTGTGCTGTGCTTAGATTCGAATTTGATTTTATATTTTGTCCACCTACATTAAATAAATACAGCTTTACTACTTACTAAAAATACTAAAAATTGTTCACTTCCTTATTTACTTAATTCGCATTTATGCTACCGTGCGTACATTAATTTGGTTTTTAATTTTGCTTAAACAAACAAGAGGGGATTAAGGCGATTCCCTTGCGTATTTACCAGGATCGCATCGTAAAGTAGCTGTAAGCCAAATAAGGGGTCTCAGTAGAGAGTTTTCGTAGCGCGGCTACGAAAAGCGGGTCGTAGGCAATGTAGCGAGCCGCAGTCTAAATCAACAATAAAACCTTGTGTAGGCCATTGTACAATACGTGGTTTGGATAAATATAAAGTTTTTTGTGATTAGAAAGAGATATCATTTGTTACGTTATTCACTTGAAAATACAAAAAAAACTTTACTGTTCATACAAATGATATAAAAAAATAGGAATGATTGTTAAGGCATATATTTTACTGAGTCAAATTTCTATCCAATGACAACGAAAAAAATGTGGGTTTCAGGTCAAAAGTCCAATCATAATTCTTGCGTCAAGTAACCAGCTGTCACGAAATATGTATCAAAGGGAATGTTACTGTGGACACTATCAAAGTGCGTTTATTTGGACCGAATTGACGGTATTTGGCGGGCGAGTTTCGGTCGGCGGAGTCAAGTTTGCCGCGCGTCAGATCCCAACGCGGTATTTGACTGGCGCGGTAGTGACCACCGCGCGGTGCGGGCGACACCATGTCCCGTCGCCGGCGACGTGTCGCCTTTCGCGACTACCTGCCTATGGATGTCCGCGCGATGGCAAAGGTATAGCTTGTGTACAGCCTTTATAAATAAAAAAAATAAAGATGGTGCGTACGACTAGTAGTAGTAATTAAATTTTGAGGTTTTTACTGAACTATGCACATAATATACATACGTTGATAACATAATAAGTATTTATTATTTGTAGTAAGCCTATATTATGTAATTGTTTATGTTCCAAATAAAAAAGTAAAAAAGAAACGAAATTTTACATTTCAAGTCTCTTTTTGGGAACGGATAACTGAGACCAGTCACAGCATTCCATAAAGCAAGGTACAATAATATATTATGTTGTTTGGAAAAACTTCAAAAAATGTTTAATGTTTTTACCAACTTCCATTAATACAAAGTTTAACGCAATGTTAGTAGTACAAATAAAACAAGACTAAGTTTTTTACATAATAAAAAGGTAAAGTAATTGTTCCTTTATGGTATAAGGTAACTTATTGTTACATTTATGACATAACCGAATTATCGTTTACCACTTTTTATATTGCCTTCTTAACTAATATAACCCTATTTGTTTTAAATTATTTCACAAAACCTATATATACACTTTTGCATTTAGTAATAATGTACTTATTGTAAATTAAGGAATTACACATATATTTTTGCAGGGATACTTATCATAAAACAAACATCAGAGGTACCTAATAAAAACGAGCAAATCATAATATAAAGAAGTATTTGGTAAAATTAATCAAATACCCAGATTGTATTGCCTACAATGCCGAGTGACTTTCAATTATGATACACCACAAAAAAATATTCCAATAAATTATTTAATGATACGTAAGAAGCAGGTTAAAGCTTTATATTAAATTAAAAAAAATATGAAGATACATAACATGCGTTTCATAAGATTACTCAAATGAATGAGTAGGTAATTTTATGAAACACATACCTTCAGAGGTACCGACGTGCCTCCTTGTTTGTGCTGGAAATCAGGTCAGATTTGAAATTAATCATACGGCCTTCGGCGAAAAAGGGACTGTCATCATCAAGTTAATCAATTATTAAATATTAAAAAAAACCGTTATAACAGTAGTATTTTCAGTAATTACAATTTCTGTAAAAGAATTATTAGATACTTAAATGTATTTCATCATCAGCTCATTAAACGTCCCCACTGAGGGGCACGAGCCTACCCGTATAGGGTGATTAGGCCTTAGTCGTCCACGCGGGCCCAGTGCGGATTGGAATTAAATGTATTTATTCGTATATAAATTGCTACAACAAAACACATAACTGTTGAATATAACAAATAAATAGGGAAATATAAATTAAAAAAAACTGTAATAACTTTACGACTAAACAGAAAAGTAATTAAGACGCCTATGAGAAAGTTGCGGCAATTCAGCGGATGTCAGAAAACTAACGATGAACATTGAAATGTCAATCATGTCAAGGCGCTCAGCAGCAAAACGAGCGGGGGACGCCAGGCATTTTGCCAATGCGGTAAATCTAAAGAAACTGCCATTCAGTTTATCGTTATCAATCGTTTATTAACAAGCTTTCTACGAGTATTAGTTCCTGCGATAGAAAACTCTTAGAAATGCGGGTCCGTAGATAATTTATAACCAAGATAAATACCATGTACGGCTTAAAATTTGGAGCTGACTTATAAATATATAAATGATTTAGGTATCACCGATGTTTTAGTGTTAGAAATTAAATAGAGTTGACGCTGTAGTTAGTAAGTAGGTTCCTACACTTACTTATTTGAAAAGATACCAAATATACCTATATATAATATCAAATGATAACTCAATTAGTGCGACCTTATTATCCTTAATGTAGTCTTACCACTAAGTATACTCACTTAAAAATTACGTTGTGGTGGCGTATTAAACTGGGGTTTTTTTGGGAATGAGGCATCTTAAGGAACGCCCGCAAATTTTGCAAAAGGCGCTATCAGCTGCGCGCAGACACTTAATTTAAAATTCAATCATGGCTAAAAATAAATAGTCAACATGCTTAATAAGATTTCATCCTTTTATTAAATTACCAAAAGTAATTTATTTACAACAAAAGCAATTAAATTGTTGGATTACGACCATAATATTATAGTCTGTGGATAGTACTCAATCAAATCACTATTTAAATACCCATAGGTACACATTATAATTTATATCTGTAAGATAAGAAAATACGGAAACGCATCTAAAACAGTAACCTACGCTTAAGCACTTTAAATATCGTCATAGAAATTATTCACTTAAAAGAATGTAACTTATACAAAACTAAACCAGTTACTGCATGCTTTATTCAAATGTGTCTCCTCGTATCTATAAAATAATGTAAACAACTTGCATTTATATGGTAATTTTTAGTTTGACCCGTACTTACATTAACTATTATCGTGGCTCCAAAATAACGTCCCTGCTGTGATACCTACACATTTACATTTTAGCATGGTAGCTAAAGTTGAAAACTTTTTTTACAGAAATAACATTAAAATTTCAATTTTATAACTTCATTGTCATCTTCAGATTTACGTGGGTTGTAGTGGAAAAAAATAGATTACTTATATCGACATAGGCACTACAAGCTTCGCTGCTCCGTAAAGAGTAGGTATTACTCGTATCATACATAAAATAAATATGTAAAGTCTATCTATCTATCTATGGTTGTTATTACCTGCTCAAAGAGAGAATTTGTTAAAAATGTTATATCAATGATTACAATTTTTTTTTTACCGTTAATGTAATTAATAACACACGAGAAAAGCAAAAAAAATGCGATCAATAAAAATCTTCTTATTTGGGATAATAGTTATACGATACATAACATAGCGTTTGACTCATCAACTCATTACAAATTACTTTACGCTAATCATCTTATAACAAAGTAAGGGTTCTGATTATGTGTAAAGTATATATTACAATCATGAGAATGTTTGACTACGTTAACATATTCCCAAATAAAGTATTCTCGATTTCATTTGGCATGAGTTTACTGAGCAAAATAAAAATATGACTAAACACCATAGTAGAATACACGATACATTAAGTTCATACTAGAATTTAATGTATCGTGATTAAAACATTATGCCAAGTTATTATTAAAACGACCTTCCTTAGCTGCCGCAATCATTTAGAACAATAATTGTTAACGTAAATATTATTAAAGGCCGCCGGCTTAACCTTTAACCTGATAAGTACAAATATAAACCGACTTTACGTGACCAATTGTGACCAAAAACACAAATCTACCTCAAACATTTCACCGTGCAACAATTCGAAGGTTAACTTCTAAACAATATCAATTTTCGTGACCATTTACGAATTGCCGATTAATATAGGTAACAAGGACCGGGATATCTGGCGCGAAATGGGGGAGACCTATGTCCAGCAGTGGACTGCGATAGGTTGAATAGGACTATCCTATCCTAGGATAGGATAGGTAACAAAGCGATCAAGATTTTGGTAAAAGCTATAACAGCGCTTGCCGTTAGTGAGCCTGAAAGTTTTATTACGCGAACGAAGACGCTCCAGGTGCGGGCTGCGACGGCTTTTAGCTCATATTTATTTAGCATCTGCCATCAGCTCGCTCCCACGGGAGACTGCATCAATTTGCGCTTGCAGCACACAATCATAATAAAAGATATTCGCCCATAACAAACTTTGCTTGTTTAATAGATGTGAAAGCATATTCCGTTTACGACGTTAACTTTGCAATAGCGGAATCGAGGACAACCACATAACCGCAATATCTGTAAAATACGACGTGTATCGGCGGAGTGCTACAATTGTGTCGTATAATGTTATTCAAATCAATGGTTTCGCATGTACTATTTCACTTTAAGGTATGGTTTGCCTTGTGGAATTACAATACGCTTAGTAGTATGTGCAAATTCGAAGACTTCATTTATGTCGGGATGGTTGATTTAATATTGGTATAATGCCTGTGTGTGTGTAAATTCATAATGCAAGTATGCTAAAGGTAGCGAAGAAGATACGTCCTCAGGTCCGATGGACAACAACTTCCAAAAAATAAGTGCCATTGTTTAGAATCTGTGATTGATATGAAATCATACAGATTTCTAAGTTTGGCACCTATGTGGGTATTAATTATATCATTAGGTAACTTAGAAGTCTTAAAAATATATAATGTTTCTGATATATGAAAATATTTAAATATTCTCTTGAATTACTTATTTGCACCTGACCCAAGCGTTTATTTCTTACAAAGTTTGAAGTATATACTAGCTAGCTCTAACTTACCACTTAGGCTAAGAGCCGCTTCGGTCGCCGATCGGCGAAACTGTGCCAACATGCAAAAATAACGCGGAAAATCAATTGCATAGTCTCGACTGTTGGTCATCCCGCTGCAGTCTGATTGTGAATCTTCGTAGCTTCACACCCGCCCTTATCGCGAACTATCAACTAACCTGAACATTTGTGTAAGCTACAATTGGTGCAACCCAGCGCTTCAACTTATCTTGCTTTTAAAACTTCTATAAGGGTTATTCTTTATTTAGTTTTTAAAAATGCATCAAGTGTTGTGTTCCACTCGCCCTAACATCTAGATGTTGCTCGATGTTTACGTTCGTTTAAACTGTAAATGTTAATTATATATTATTGTATGTAAATTGCAACTTTATATTTTGCGTGTAATTTTGTGTGCATGATTATTGCCATGCTATTAAGTTGAGTATATTATGGATATAATTTATTTATGTATGTAATATATTTTTTTGGGTTCACCTTTAATTAACAACTTTCTTGTGTTAATTAAGTACCTACAAAAAATTTTCAGAAGTAAAAGGTTTATATTAAAAATGAGATGTTTAAATAGCTGAGACGAAGTAACTGTTATAACGTCTATTTTTTAGATTTATTACCACGTTTATACAAAGGTAAACTAGGTTCCGACCCTTGACATTTTCCGAGGTATAAATAAAGCTCGATTCCTCTCAGTTTAATCATAACAGCCTATTGTGTGGAGCGTGTGATGGATGTGTTCCGATTGTGGAAAAACTGACCTGTAACCATGGCAACTCCGAGCATAGCTTACCGTAGTGCAGTTTGTAGATTTGTTGTGTATGTATGCAAAAATGACATGGACATATGGCGATCTAATCCAAACTGTGTACGTAAGTAAAGGTTAAAAGGAAAATATCAACTTTTATACTTAGCATTACCAAAGATTTTTTACTCGTTTCGCAATATTATTTTTACTTTACTGCATTCAACCATCCAAATGCCTCCTCATCAATAGTGAAGTGTATTGCAATAATGGCCATGCTTGGTAGGCGGGTTGGAGATAGTACATATATCTTTATAATGTTCCCATACTCTGCTGAAAGTTTTATCCCTCAGCCACATTTTTTTTCGAACTGACTACTGCTGTTAGCCGCAGATGGCCTTTACAGCTTCACCGTGCAATTGGCGAGCGCAGATGGCTCTCAGCCTTAATCATTTTTACCAACTGCTTATTTATTGTCCTTTTCTCGCAGGAGTACGAAGACGAGGGCCGTCGTTCTCGGCGTCACTCCTCGCCGTGTAACTCTAGAGAGGGGTAGCACTACCGCACTCCATACGCAACATTACGACGACGCCGTAAGTACACTTGGCAAACATATTACACATAATAAACATTATAACGGTTGTTTCAAAACATCTATTTTATTTCTTATTTATTATAGAATCCTTTATATCAGGAATATAGCCGCTCGAATACGAAGCGGGAAAAACAATAAAGCTTCGGGGGTCTTATATACCGACTAAATATATGTTTATGCCTTTGTGAACAGTTTTATAACCTCTTTCGAGCTATTATTTCACTGTTGTTGCGTCGAAGCATGCATCAGTAGGTACAATAAGTAGGTATCTAAAGTTACGTTAGGGCAAATAAGCCCATTGAAGGGAAATGACATACTATACATACGGATACAGTTAGTATTTTCAACAAAACTCACATCTCAAGGTAAAAGTCATTTTTCGTGTCATGTGCCGTAGTTAGTACGGATGGCGCGCTCTGCCACCCCAAACCCCTGGCGATACCTCACACGCAAATGTCGCCAAAGCTACCTTTACCAACGCTCAATGCCTCATAAACTAACGTAAATAGGCACATGTACGAGTAGGTACAGAGGAGCCAATGCAGGTTGCTCGGCTTGTGTGTCTTCAGTGTTTTGTACATCAGTGAACATAACAATTTCATTATGATTATTACATACTCGTACAAAAGGTGATTAAGTCGTCTGCGCGTAAAAATATTTTCACCTAGCAATTTTTACCCATAATGAAATGACTGAATCTATGTAGGTACCATAAGTTTGTTATTATCACCTACATTCACCTTGAACGGCTTACTCAAAGTCGAGGTGTTGTATTTTAGCGTATCCTCACAAGTGCTGACAGTATTCTATTGAAATTTCCTTGAGTGTATTTATAACGTGTTTTTTTATGTTATAATAAAATCAAAATTACTAAGAATAGTTTCATTGATCTGTGGGAAATCGATACCATTGATACTTGAGAGTTCAATTTGTTTTTTTTGTTCTTAGAACTTAAGAATTAGGTATCTTCTGGTGTTGTAGGTTCTACTTACTAATAAATATTTGTATTGTAATATATAAGTACTGAAGTAATAATCACAGTTTTTGTTTCTATTATTATGACGTTCACGGGTAACAAATGAATTTTAGCTGAGGAATCGGTCCGAATAGAAATAGGAATCAATAGGGGAAGCCTTCAGCCGACGACATATTTGTCTACCATGATGATGCTGAATCAAGTTACAGTAGATTTTACTAACATTTCACATGTTTCAACTTTTTTCTTAAATAAAAGAGTCATTCAGTCTATCAAATAGAATATATACTTATTTTTTAAATAAATACAGTTTTTTTGTGAAATGGTGGCGAACTGACCGTATCGTTCAGTTAATAAATAAATAAATATCGTTTATTACTCAATAAGGTTTACAAACTTGTGGTGAGACAGCTCTTGTTATGACATAAAATATACTTCTATCGTTTGTATCAAAAACGCGTAGATGGGAAAAATAAATAGTTAATAAACTCAATTGATTTCCGGGCCGAATACTCAGGTAGTGATGATATATGCATTCGCGCAATACCAAAACAAGGTTACATACACTTTCAGCCATTTTTATTCCTTCGACTCGCATCGCAGCATGTCGCAACACTAGCGCCGAGTTTCCCGCCGAGCGCTGGCTACGAGCCAGCGACACTGACGTCTACATCTTGGTAGACCAACTCTACTTACTTATACGCCATACAGAATATCCTATAATAATACAGATAAGAATATGTTTGGATAGTAACCATTTTAAATTACTTAGGAAGGAAGAAAGGTTTTTTTTAAATAAATGTAGCTTTAGTTTTTCCACATTAGTTATTACATCAGCTTCCTGCTAAAAAAAGTCCCGTCCAAATCTATCCAGCCATTTCAGAGATTACCCAGAACAAACAGACAGTCATTTTTCCTAATGTAAGCTCCGTATATACCTTCAAGTGTATGAAGAAAAAATGTGATTTCAATGTTACAAACAGACACTTTAATTTTATTTATATGTATAGATAAAATAATGTCAATTACAAGTAATTAAGCGAGTCAGTACGACTAATTAGGTGGTCATTAGTGACATTATATACCTTTTAGTAAGTAATTTGCTTAACAGCAACAACGTTTTGCCAACACTTTACTGGCGTGTTAGAATCAACCTTGTGAATTGAGATAGTTATGTGTTATTATCGCCTCTAGACGTGCCTTTAGTAAAAGCCTATATTTATTAGTTAATTATTTTCAACATATATGCTTGGTAGAGTCAGGTATCTTTGTTTAACAAAGAGTATGTTGATCTGTCTCTTCCACATTTTAGATCAGATCTGGCACATGTACCATTTTTTTTCATGAATCCTAACAAACCGGGGTAATTATTTAAATTTTAATTTATTTAACGGAATAAAAATATTTATAATATCAAATATTTTTGTTATTACGCTTGAATTAAAGCAATTATTTTACCCATATATGGTTCATTGACCTATCAGACAACAGTGAAACAAAATAAAAACAAACTTAACAATTTACACATTTTATTATTAGTTTATTGATAATTAATATTCTTACTTAAATCTACATAATATCAGTCTAATGAACTAACCTAATTAACTATAAGTATAGATACATTTATAAAGTTTTACATTCAATGTATTAATATAGCTAAGTAAATACTGCAAAATTACCATTCTAATGGGCGAAAATGAATTTTTAAAATGAAATTTTATTTTATTTTATATTGTTATATTTTACCTCCGTAAAAAATTGTTGGTGGTAAATTATTATATACTTACCACACAGTTTGCAAAAGAAATCTAGAATACGAGGGATAAAGACTCAGCAATAAATAGGTACTATCAAAGTCTTGTAATTGCTTTGACAAAATTCGAGAGCAAAATCGAAACATATCTTCCCACTTGTTCCCAAGTAGGAAGATATTCCTATTCTCGAAGATCCTACTTATTCCGAACCGGACGATTCAAAAGTATCTGTAACAGATTTATTTGAATAAAGATTTCTTTATTTCTTTATTTTCTTTCTATTATGTTAAAAATATCAACCTACTTCTACGTTAACTTGTTTTATTGTGAAAATCTATAAACTGATTAATAATAACATTTTCCAGAACTGATTCCTTCCATGTTTATTAGCCATTTTAAGTTATAAAAATATAAATTCTATTTTGTATATTTAAATGTCAGATTTTTATCGAATTTATGTATCTAGTGGCAAGTTAACATGGCTGCCATGGACGTATACAAATACGGACGGACTGTCATTAAAACATAAAATTGTGTCCCCGAAATGACAGCTGCCTTCTATGATCTCATTTTGGGAGATATTGTTTTTTTTTTCGATTAATTTCGATGCTGTTTTTAAGATTTTATTTTCTAACCTAATCTATAGCTCTGTGTTCAGATGTGCGCCAAATATCTTAATATGGTGTGGTTTTCCATACAAAATCTGGCCAAATTTTGACACACTTATTGTTAGCGAGACTTCGCCCGTATTTTTTATACGTCCATTACCATGGACCAGCATAAAAATATTAATAGTCGCAAATACAATATTAATCAGTATAAACAATAGATTAAATTGAAGCTTGAACTTTCTAATAAAACGGAAACAATTACGTGAACGATTAACGAACACAGCGCAATAAAGTCTGCCGACGGCAGATCTAAATGATTTCCGCAAGTGACGTTCATTTCTCAAACTATAAACATCCAACGTATACGGCCTCATCAAGCGAAGCTCATTTATCCATCGGCCACTGACGTTATGTTATCCTAAACCTATGCTGTACCAGTCTGGTCATAGCTTTTCCTGCAATGTTCTGCGCAGCTCCTCAGTAGCCTTGGCCAAGTCCTTGTTATCATGATGACGCTGCTTCCCACCGAGATCTCCGCACTCCTCAAGGTAGTCCTTTGGAGGTTCTGCCGGGTATTTACCGCCAAACTTCGGCCTGGGGATCCGGACACGTTTTACATCAACCAACCAGCTCTCCATTTTCAAATTGTAACTTGGCCTGATTTCTTCCAAAACCGCTCCCTGTAAACATTGCATAATTAGAATATAGATTGACTTTGAAATGCGACTATTTCGTTACAGAAATATCGGCTGATTGAAATTTTCGAACGCCTAACGTTAATCAATTTTGCATTTAACGCCACATTTTCGTCATCACGGAAACGATTACTTGATTTGTTGAATTTATCGTATCTTATTAAATATACAAAGGGAAAACTGGCAGCACGCATAACCTTAGTTGGTGGTTGGCCAATAGTTGTGCAAAACATGATGGTCAGCGGATGGTGAAACATGGTTAGGTTAGGCAAAGTCGGCTAAAACGGGCTTTGTCTCCGGCGTGGGTGCCATGATCAGGTCGCCATTGACTTAAAGCAAGTTAAAATAAATGAAATAAAAATTATATAACATGTTATTTATACATGTCATTAGACTAGACCACCCTCTAAAAAATAAATAGTATATGTGCATTGCAGGTCACCAGGGCCTCGTTCGTCGTTAAGCGGAATGTTCCATTTGCAGAGCGCAAACTTCCGTTTTTTAAATCCTTTAGTATCTTGCAAATAGATGTTCGTAAATTTATAATTTAACTACGAGACGTTTCAAATTAATAATTTATAGTTGTACACTATCCTACGAAAATATATATATTTCCCAGGAAATTAATTAATTTGCAATGCTTATTATTTTGCGGTGACATATTATCGCAGAGAATACCAGACTACTAAGATATGTATATGCATATAAGTGTCAAAACTGCACGCGGATCGAATCCGGATCCTTTGATGAAGTATCCCGGCTTATAAACCATCACATGATTTTAATACGGTATCTTTTTAACCCCTGATTCAGTTCGTAATATTATAGCGTTTAGTAATTATTAAAACAAATGACATGACATAGTTAACCAACCACACTGAGGCGCTAAGAAACCTGTTCTCGCATTAGTGCCCAGTTCTTGGGCATATTGTACGTTTTCTACAATTGATATATTATACGATTATACTAGTAGAAGAGTAAGATCACAAAAAAAAATGCAATCATTTCATCAAAATTATTATTGGATATAAGTTAAAATGATATACTAATACATCTTAGGGAAAAAAAACTGTATTCGTGTATTGTATGGTAATTGCGTATAGTAATGTAGCTCAGTGTATAAATAAAAAACTGATTAATAACCAGTCACTGAGCCCGCACATCTCTGATCTAAGACAAAGATTTTTAATGCACGAATGGCTTTCTCCAGTGAAAGTGTGTCTAAACGCAACGTCGTTTATTCCATTTGACGCTTTCAAACACTAAGGTTTTCTTATTGTTCACAGTTAAATCAATTATCCATTTATTTTTTTCAAACATTTAAC
>PQWD01006504.1:0-44133 GCA_019425675.1 Leucinodes orbonalis | reverse complement strand
ACGTAACCCAAAGCCTTTATCAAATCTCGCAACAGGTGCACCCAAAAATGACCCATCATTCATGATTTCAGCGATTCAGTACGCAGCTGGACTAAGCCTCTCCATACGCGTGACATTGGGGTTTAGGGAACATTACGTTATTTATTTCTTTAAGTACAACTGCATTCTAAAATATGTTTTTTTTTAACTGACTACTGCTGTTGTTGCAGATGGCCTTTACAGCTTCACCGGGCAAGTGGCGAGCGCAGATGGCTCTCAGCCTTAATATTTACACAACGAGCCTAAGGGTGTCCCCGAACGGGACTCGAACCTCGGCTTAGGGCGTTGCGGGGGGGGCTTGGTAGCCTAACATATGTTTGGGGAGAAAAGCGGCCCGGCACATGCCGGTTACGCGAATAGGCACTGTGAGAACCTTCAGGGCACGCGACGATGGCCCCCGCCGGCGCGGGCGGACTAAAATATGCATTTTTTATTTATGAGTATACGTTAAATGTTTCTTGACTTTGCATTTCTTACTACTACTACTAACCAATCAACTACTACTATTCAACCTATCGCAGTCCACTGCTGGACATAGGCCTACCCCATTTGCATTTCTTATAATGCTTTAATAAATGCAGTTTTCAAAATACAACGAACCCAAACTCCAGAATCATCTTCAATCTCATTTAGCATCAAGAATTGTTAATAAATAATTTTTCATATTGTTTCTGTTCATTTATTAATATAATCTATAATATAAAAATGAATCGCAAAATGTGTTGGTAAGCGCATAACTCAACAACGCCTGGACCAATTTGGCCAATTCTTTTTTAAAATGTTCATTGAAGTCCAAGGATGGTTCTTACGGCGAGAAAAAATCGAATAATTGCCGGGAAAACCCTAAAAACAGCCCTTTTCTTTTTCACATACAAACGTTTTCTAACTAAAACGTAGAATCAATTTGAGCTTTATTGCTATAATAATATAAAGTTCATTAAAATTACATACTTTTAAATGCGTATAGTGTTTTATTTAATTATTTTTAATTCACACCGAATTATTACCAGAGTGACGGTTCTGTTCAGGATAATTTTTGCAAAGAATATAAAAAAGGTAGGAACAAAACACTGCCACATTACATTTTTTTCTGACAGGACGAAGTCTGTCGGGTCAGCTAGTCAATAATAAAAACAAAAATGTGAGTGCATACAATAGATGCTGCTGTCCACGCTTCGCCAATAAATATTCTCAAAGAGATATGATATTATAAAATATTATCCAAATTCACTGGCGATAAACACCGACACGCTCCAACTGTATACAGACTTATAAGTCTCGGTGACTGCTTACATATATCAATTTCTCGTAAGAACAAGCGATGATAAATTAGCTGAGATATGGGATGTGCGAGCCACGCGAGGTCGAGGTGTAGGGTTGCATCTTCATTTATGTTATGTTTTTTCTTTCTTTCTTCATTTGTAATTAATAAAAGGTTCTTGAGTGGTGTCCACGTAACAGAAAACGAATCGTAGGCCGACCTCCAACCAGATGGATGACCTGGTTAAAGTGGCGGTAGCACATGGATGACAACTACGAGGGATCGGCACGCGTGGAAATCATTAGGGAGGCCTTTGTGCAGCAGTGGACATATTAACCTGTAATGATGATGGTGAATTAATCAAAATCCACAGACATACACACAGCGGTCATCAAACCCAAATTTAAGCAAGTAGTTTGCACAAACATAACAAAAGTATAAGGAACTAACAATAATAATTGGGTTTATACTGTTTTTGTAAAAACTCGTACATACATAACTCATACCTAAAAAACGCACACAATGTTTTGTGCTGCACTTGAATTTAGAGGAGTTTAGTTAGTAGGAGTCCGACATAACTGTGCCGTCTCTCCCCAGGGCGGCAGTATCCAATGAAGGATTCTCCTAAAAAGGCTTTAGTCGTCCACGCGGGCTCAGTGCGGATTGGCCGAATTCACGCCCAACCTTTGAATTTCTTTGCAGGCGTGCACAAGTTTCTTTCGATGTTTTCCATCACCGTAAGACGTAGGATAAACATACAACGTACGTGGTGGGATTTGAACCCATGAGCCACCAACGCTTTTAACATTATTGGTTACAAATTACTGAAGGTTTTCGAAGGTTACACTGTAATAAAATCCGGATATCATAACATATTCACCTCTTTGCTGATTTTTTAACCCATTGCTACTCACTGCCATTTTTTCATTCTGTAACAAATATTCCGGTCGGATTATCAAATCAGTTTAATGTTTTTTACTTATTAAACTGCAACGCTTCGGGTACGGTTTATGACCGTACAAGTTAAGTAACAATTGCAGTAGTCATCGGTTGGTTGAAAACGATTATCCCTTAGACATACGAGTAAGTAATATTATGGTCCTCCGTGCTTCGAAGCCGGCTATCTTAGGATAGCAGACGTTAACTCCCACCAATCCTCATTTTACCCGTGCCAATGGTTGCAGTCCAATCTTCCTGTAACCATGCTGTATGGAAAGGCCTGTAGGACACTGCACTGGGATTTTATAGGTTATTGAACGGTTGACGACTAAGAAATACTAAGCATTATACATACCATTACCTAATTTAAAAAAAAACAAAAATATTAATTTACATTAAAATAAAGTTTACAGTTTATTAATTATCATTAAGGTCGAAGTCACCTTTTAAGCATACTCCGCTCTTTTTAATTACATAGGTATAAATACCAATGTACACATTTTTAAATACAAATGTGCCCATGTTTGACTAAGCTGCTTTGACTTCTACTACTAATTAAAATTGTATGACATACAAATAAAACTGACATCCACCGCCCACAGTCCGAGAATGATTATGTACAACGCTGCCTACTCAATACCCGAAGCCATTCATTTTTCAGTTAACGACAGCGTAAGTAAATCATTGTGTTGTAAGAAATTATAATATTTGGGTAAAAAATTAAACTTGTCATCGTCATTTCTTAACTTTGATTTGTCGTACTGTTTTCTTGATTTGTTGAGCGACCGATGTTTGCCTGTGAAGTATTAAATTACTCTTTATTCACCGCTCCAATCTGTGTTTGGGTTGTTTTTGTTCAAAATATTATTTTTCTTCTTATAAACCTAGGTATAGTCAAATGAATCAACAATCGTACGAACTCTTGTTAGCGCTTTTAAATGTCCTTCGGCCTCTGACTTTGTTAACATGTAACAACTACCAACGTTAATGGCTATAACATAATGAATACTGCATGCATTTTCCCCTTAAACATATACTATGTTAGAGCGCCGGCGGCACATTGGTGTGGACTGTTGCCATCCGATCTGGAGGGTTCAGGTTCAAAACCCGCTTAAAATGTACGTTTATCCGTCGTTCTTACGGTGAAGGAAAACAAGAGACTCAAGGTTGTGCGTTAAGTCGTCCAATCCGCACTGGGCCCGCGTGAATGTCTAAGGCCACAGGTTGGATCGTGTCCCTTGGTGGTGAAGATTATGAGCTGATGATGATGATGATATATTCTGATTACTGACAACTTAGCAAAGCATTCAGAAAAATCTAATAAAACACATAAGTTCAGCAGAACATTTGATCAAATTCATTCTATTAAACCGCTTACAAAATTAAAATCGGCCTTAATCCTTTAATTGTCCCTCTCATTATAAATTGAATCAAAATGCGACCCATTTAATCACCCGTGTAAGCGTCATTAATTCAAACGAATTTTCCATTTTGACTATCATTAAAATTCCTTTCACGCGGAAACGTAAGTCGTTTAAGAGGTTCGCGTTTATTTTTCAAAATTACCCGTTGGTTATGATTTACGGGATCTTTCCGACCAGCGGACGTCTTGCGTCGGATCCTCCACGCGATAAATTACGCATTTCGGAGCCTACACTGTGTCCTCAGTGGGATACTTTATCAAACTAATTACGCTTGCGGTTTGTTTTCTCTGCTTTTAAATTATTGTTTTTATATTTTTGTATATATTGTTTGTATTCTATCGAGATAAAGTAACCTTCCGTAGTACGAATTTTTTAGAAAGAAAAAATTATTCATTCATTTTTCGGTAACCTATTTGATAGAATCAAGTAAAATTTGCTTAATTTACGCGATCCTCAATCGAAAGCAATAGCTGCTAAACCATATGGATATGTATCATTTTTGTTTCTCATTATATAATAATAAACAAAGAATCTTCTAGCGAGAGAGGAAGTTTTCTAAATGCCCTATTGAACCAGTGACCTTTTACTTTGTCATATTAACGTTATTAATACAAACGGCTTAGGAATATATCCGTTTAATCAGGATAATCCCAAGTCTTAGTGTAAACAAGTACGAGGTTTCGTGTCGCACGCTCCCGTAGTAAATCAACAAAAACCGTACCGTACGCGCTGCTATCATGAATACTTTCTACTGTACAGTTTTATCTGAAAGAAATAAATAATTAAAATTTAGGTCATACACTTGATGCTTAAGTCAACAAGTGAGGGAAAGAGCTAAGAAAAAGGGTCATCGACACAGTTACTAGTATAGCTACGCTGGCTTGGCATGACCAAGTCCAAATAAATAATGGCAGAAGGTTCTCGAATACCAGCATGTCAGCTAGCACAGTGTAGGATGGCAAGACCTGCCACCACATTCCAATGGCCTGAATCAACCATACAATTGTACTTATATGCCGAAACACTTCTCCCAAATCTGGGGCGTGGCAAACACAAACGCTGTCGGTGTTGGTGTAGCCGCTAGCTACCTCTTTTGTCTCATCATCATCATCATTACAACCTTATATGACCACTGCTGAACGAAGGCCTCCCCTAATGATTTCCACGTGGACCGATCCCTTGTAGTCGGCATGCATCTGCTACCCGCCACCTTAACCAGGTCATCAATCATGTCCATCGTCCTCTTTTGTCTATCGAGGTTTTTTCTCTCCATGAGTTACCTCTACGGTACCACTATTTTCCTCACTTCACCTCCTCTGACGATCTTGTCTTTCGAGTCCGCCCTAAATCTTGTACCATACACGTGCTAAAACCGAAGTTCGCCTCTATCCTTACGAGACCACAGTTGTGAATCGGAGCCGTCTGAAGGCTGAAGCCTGGAGCCGCCTGAAGCACCTGCACATGGTCTAAATCACAAGACATGTTTGAACATAATATTACATAATAATAAAATCAATAATAATTCACACAGCGCCATCCATAGTCATAGTCCCAAACTAAATATTAGCCTGTGATACGGCTATTAAACAACGAAGAAACATACTTCGTGCCTTTTTTCTTGAAAATTCATACATAATATACGAAGAAAACACCCAGATCAATACAAACCCTCATGTTGAGGCACACTAATGTCTAACCCGAAACCATTGGTGTAGTAGCCGACGTCTCAACCAATACACCAAATATAATTTGTATTCCTATACTCCCTATATACATAGTATTTTATCATAAAATGTTTACTAGTCCCGTCATGTGTAACTTTCAGTAGTATTCGCTGCGCGCCGTCTCTCGCCGTAAATCACCGGATGGACCAGACCGCGCGTGCCGGCACGGCGCGCTACTTCTATAAATTCTCCACTAAATAATGAAGCGAACATTTGACAGGGGATTCAACATCTTATTTATATGATGCACAGATATTAAAGGAATTTTGATACCCGGAATTCGGAGTTGAAATAGTTTGTCATGAAAAAATTAAAATGATTTTTTGATATCAATCATGTTTTCACTAGCCGTAGATTCATGGATAAGGCAATCCTCAATGACTCATTAGGTCTGGGACTGTACCCGGAGGCTATGACCATGATCCTACCTAGGATAATACCTCCTTCCTTCCCTATTTTCCCTTTACACATTACCGTTTTAAAGGAGTGGCACCCATGTAACGGAAAAATAAGACAAGGCCCAACCAGATGTACTGATGACTTTGTCAAAGTTGTCGATGCTTTTTCACTGTTCCGCATGGGAGTCGTTAAGAAAGGTTTTAGTTCAACAATAGTACTAATATTCGCCTGCAATGATAATAATTTTCAGCTAGATCATAATTCTTTGTTAGATTCAGTAGAGATTTACTATCTACTTTCTACTCCTACGAAGCTTTGTGATTTTCTTTAGCAATGTATGTGGTTAATGCCCGCGCTTTTGTCATTGCTTTAAGCATTACACCCACACGTCACTCACCCTCCGGTGCTAGTATGCGAATGGCAGTGAGCTATGCAATACGTATGCTAAGCGGCGGGATGGATGGGAAGACAATTTGTACCGACACCCTGGCACCATTTATAGTGCTTTGTTCCGCACTGTACTGTTGATATGACCATTGTTTTTTTCCCTAAATTTATTGTTTCAGTAGTACAATCACCTTATTGGCCGAAAAGGAATAATGATTCCGTGCTGCGAAGGGCACTTTAGGCCGTTGTCGTCGCCGTTGGTTACAGCTTTATCTCCCAATAGCTATGCTGTGTGGGTAGGCTTGTGGCCTACAGTAGGCCGTTATAGGCTGATGATGAATTTGAAACGTAAAATTTCATGAAAATGTTACTACAACCCACCTTCTAATGCTCGCAAGTGGCTGACTGTCGCCCATAATATTGCTAAATAAAAATTATGTTAGTCATTCTTATTATTCAAGATTCAAATAATATGTTTTAAGGAAAATATTTCTTAAAAATATTGGCTGCTATTGGTAATATCCATGCAGTGCAAAGTGGAAAAACTCAAATAAAAAGGCAAAAGGTCCATAGGATCATTCACTGACATATTACTGGCAATACACAAGATATAGCGGTCGTTGTCCATAATCGATAGCATTTTATATTATATAAGTTTGCAGCTAAGTTGATATCTTACTACAGAACAATGATGGTTTGTGGTGTTAAGAAATAACTCCTAATAGCTATGGTCAGCGGGAAATCCTGTGCCTTGCAGTAGGACGTAATAACAAATATTCACTGACATTTACACAGAGCCATATAGTTCCAAACTTAGCATAAAGCCCGTAATAGGAGTACTATATACTCTTAGATAAACAAAACACTAACTAGAAGCACAATCACGAAGAAACGTCAACCAAAAACACTGTCCTAGCCGAACTACACATATATGTATACATATACACGTATATGTATAGTTATTGTTATCATCATCAGCTCATTAAACGTCCCCACCGAGGGGCACGAGCCTACCCGTATAGGGTGATTAGGCCTTAGTCGTCCACGCGGGCCCAGTGCGGATTGGACGACAATATAGTTATTGTTATATTTAAACATAAAATAATTTATTTAAAATTTGACCTTAACTCGTTACTGAAAGGGCACAAAATAAAAAGAACGAGAACATTATGTCATTATGACATGTGAAATTTGAATGAAGTCTGACCAACCGACGTGATAGGCAGAAGTAGGTCTTTTGCCACGGACACTTATTGAGTGACACTGTGCATCTAATTATTGTTTGTTTTTATGTTATAGCGGGCAAACGAGCAGACGGCTCATCTGATGGTAAATAACGCCGTCGCCCATGTACATTTGCAATACCAGAGGGCAAAGAAATGCGTTGCCGGCTTTTTAAGTGGGAATACACTCTCTTCTTGAAGGACGCCAGGTCGTATCGCTCAGGGAATAAGTCAAATGGTAGCTGATTCCACAGTTTTGTCGTCCGAGACAAGAAATTACGACAAAAACGTACTGTCGAAGACTTCCATTCATCTAGGTGGTGAGGATGAAATTTTGAGTTTTGCCTCGAAGTACGGTGGTGGAATGTTGCAGCTGGAGTGAGTCTGAACAATTCCTTCGAACACGTAATATCCGCGATTGTATTGTATAGTTTATTTTAGTAAATAACGGATGAACATACATATTATTATGTATTATTTTTATAAATATATACATATTCATAGAATGATGATGAATGATTTACTTTCATAATAAGCGGAATTACCGACCATTTGCAGTCTACGTAAGTATTATTTATAATCTCTATTTACTTTTGTTTTCCTCAACTTATTATGATTTATTTTTATTCTGTACTTAAATCACACAAATCATTTACAAACGATAATTATATTTATAAATTACACCTAACCCACTTTCCTGTTATAAGGTTTCACGTACTTACTGGCAGAACTTAAATTCAGCAAACTCCACAAAATTGGATGAGTTTTGCGGATCGTTGCGTTATAAAGGTGATTTATAGGGACCCGGACCTTGCGTGGCCCACTGGCAGATAAATTCCGAAATTAGGAAAGTGCTCTGCAAGTGAAAGATAGCTTTGAGCATAATTTATATCTTGCTTCTTACGAGTATAAGGATACGCAATGTGATCGTGCTTGTAAACTTAGGATGTTTTGCCAATAATGTATTTCGTTAGGAGACTGTGTATTCGTATTAGCTTGCTCTAAGAACAAATTTAGACTGTTGTTCTATCCATTTAGTGTAATTAATGACTGAGAAGTAAGGTTTCGGTTCGATAGCTTTGCCAATTATTACCTGAGTATAGTAATCAAATCCTCTCATATAAGAAAAGATGTGACATGTATTTATCTTTCATATATACTTACTCAGCTCCATGTGAATGAAAAAAAATTTTTTGTCAAAATTGGCTATATCTTCGGACATTCTGGCGATTTTAGCAGAATATGGTTTTATTATTGAATAATCAAGTATTTCTTACCAAATATTAGGTGATGTTTTTTTATTTCTAATATAATATTCGTTGCGCAATTGTCGTATTGTAACAATAAAAAATAATATCATTTGTCGCCTGCCAGAATTCATTTATCCTTTCTTAATATCATTTTAAAATAAGAAAGGGAAGACGGCTCCCCGGTGAGTTCCTAGAAAGCGATTTACACAACAAAAGGTGAATTCAAATCTGCTAATGCAGACGAGTTTGTTTTATGCAGACAAGGAAATACCGTTCTGAGAGACGATTTACACTGAACGTTTCACGGCAAATAGCTTACATGGGTCGTCTTATTCACTTTCCTAGAAAAACATTTTATTATGGGGGAGAAATATTCCTCATATACGATAATATATGAGAATATTTCGCATAAACCTGTGATAATACTGACTGTTCTGATCGTAAACACTTATGAACAAAGAAATAGAATACTCATAAATCTGAAGCATTGCGTTCTGCCAGAGGTGCACCGTTCTACCTCATTAGGCTCTCGTTTATAGCAAATTATTGTATTATATTTACCATAAGTTAAATTTATACGTAAGTCTCCAATCGAAGGGAACCATGATTTGTTTATCATAGTTCCCTTCGATTCCGTTACAATATTGAGATACATTAACATTCTAGTAACTTTAATAACAATTTTGTATAACAATATGGATAAAATAAATGTAAGTTACATTATTCCAATCCCACGCGTGCACAATGAACATATTCCAACCAAATCAATCGTCAATCGCACGGCATCATATTTACGCACCGTGAAAAGGTCTATTCACACCGAACGAAGTGTGAAGTTACAACAAAATATAACATTTAACGCTTATTATTTTTTTCCTCGTAATTTCACACCGGTGGCATTATGACGTGAAATCGCAGCCATCAAACGCGCTAAGTCGTCTATTGTTAACCATTCAGTGCTGGCTGTTTGTCGGCGACAGCTCTAAGACGCCATATGGCGTTGGTCGCGACAAATCTCGCTGCTACGGATTAACAAATTTAGCTTTGCACCGATTGAATTTGACAAACGAGGGTCGCGGTTAGGGTTGCCGATAACATTATTTTTTAATAATAATAAAGTTGGTTTAAGAATTCAAAATGGAACTTCGTCTAAAGCCCTCTAACATAGTAGTAAGTAAAGCTTTCGATTCTGCTGGTAAATTATTTTTTAATTTACTATAATAACAAAAACGTTCTGCATTCTACAAGCTGACTAATAATAATAACTAATAGCATGATTAACCGAATGTATAATTATTGATTCTACTGTAACAAAAAACATTTTACTAAAAAAAATATAAATCGCCTCGATACAAAGTTTTTGATGTTTACTAAGCATTGCGAGGCAAGTAATTTAGATTTTAGCACATAAGGCTTGAGAATTTTTTGTGTTGGAGATTGACTGGGACGAAAGACTACCCATTTGGTGTAGCAGTTGAAACGTCGGATACTACACCAAGGTTTCCGGATTCAATCTCCGGGCTGTACAAAACATTGTGTTCGTGAACATGTCTGTTCGTATAAGTCAGTGTGTTTCTATGTATAAATTTACAAAAATAAGTATATAATTTTGTTTGTTGAGTATGCATGTTACAGGTTAATGCTTAGTTTGGATCTAGATAGCGCTGTATGAATGTCAGTGAATATTTACTATTATTCATAATATTTTTCGGTCATGCATCCGATTTCAAACCATGTTAATAGTTGCTTGACTTGTGCGATCGTTTACCAAGTGCAATAGCAAAGCACCATCGAACATTCAAAGACAAGTTTTGTAATATCTTTTCGTATTCTCATTTGGCAACCCTAACTAAGGGCGATACTAAATCCATTTTGTATGTAGTAACTAATTGAAATTTGGCCAACGAGAGACTGCGTTCCTTAAACTATTCGCTATTTGGCAGGCGTCCAGACTCAACCAGACGGGTGTTTAATCCCGCCTGGGATAAGCTCGCTGATCCGCATGTCGTAGTTAAGAGACTAAACTGCGATAATTTATGGGAACAAATAACAGCTTACTCAAGTCAAACGTTTTATTACCTGAAAAATGATTTCCAGAATTCCTAAAAATAATAGGTATGTTTTCAATAAATAACAACCACTTTGGCATATTGGCTAGATAGAATCCAATCCGCACTGGGCCCGCGTGGACGACTGAGGCCTAATCACCCTATATGGGTAGGCTCGTGCCCCTCGGTGGGGACGTTTAATGAGCTGATAATGGTTGGATGGTTGTTGGAATATATTTGTATTAAAGTTTAAAATTATTATTGAAACTCTTTAACTATGAATAGGTACGATAAATTATACAGAGTTAAACTAGTTATGCGATTTCTGCCATTGGCAGAAATCAGAACGTTTCAGACATAGGTAGTTGAGGGTGATTTAACATCAAAATATTGTCGTTGTTGTTGAGATATTTTGATTTTGTCAAAAAAAAGATTTTTCCGAGCCTCAAAGCTTACCGTCAGTTTCAAGATAAAGGTTTTTTTAAATATTTTTTGGTAAACAACAAAATTCCCCATACCAATTTCAGAGCAGCCAAGACTCTCACATGTAAGAAATACTAAATCAGCTGCTAAGATAACTAGATTATAATATCTCATTCTACTACTTAAATATTAAATCGGTTGCCAACTTGCATTTGGCAAGATTTCCTTGAATTCAGCAAAACTCCGATTTAACATTAGATAGATAAACATACATTATTTCTCACAAGTAAATTAAAGTAAATAAAAACATTCGATCAAAACAGTGGTCAAGGAGGCCTCATCGCTACGAGCTATTGGTATCTTCCTAGAATAATTAATTAGAGCGCAAAAAAATAGGAAGATATGATATGAACAATATCGAATAGAAATAGTTATATTTTTGACATAAATTTATTTATTTACTCCCGTCATGCGAACTTGAATGATATCATCAGAAGAGCTCTGGCTAGTGCATCTATTCCTGCCATCCTTGAACCTAGCAACCTTGTGAGGAGTGATGGCAGGAGGCCCGATGGAATGACTTTAGTTCCGTGGAAGATGGGTCGTCTGCTACGTGATGCTACTTTGCGTCGACACTTTAGCGCCGTCTCATCTTCCACGTAGTTCGTCTGAGGCTGGGTCAGCGGCTGCTTCAGCTGAATTCAACAAAATTCGTAAATATGCCAACCTGACCAACACAGTTTTATTTGAACCTTTTGCTGTGGAACGTTTGGACCGTGGGGACCATGTGCCCATCGTGTATATCGGAATTTAGTAAAACGTATAGCCATATAGGGTTGACAGGCGAATAGATGCCTTTCTTGGTCAACGTTTAAGTTTGGCTATACAACGCGGGAATTTTGCCAGCCTTATGGGTACTATGTCACGGGATCTGGGACACCTTTTTTACGTTTTGTAGGTTTCTTAGTTTTATTAGTGTACTTAATATTTATTTTATATACTATAGCAAAATTTATGAATTACTTAAATATATACTCAATTCAATCCATAAACTTTTGTTTTATATTTGTAAGGTACTGAAACTTGTTAGTTGAAGTAGTTTTGGTTTTTAAAGTATATCGTTCCTAGTAAACCTAAAAACGGTTTTAAAAACCTTCACAAGGACGTAGTCTTTTATATTATAAAGATACCAAGAAAATAAGATCGTTTCCGTAGCCGACACAATCGCAAATAACTTACAATCACAACTATCGAATCTCCCGCAGTGTACCAATTACATTATACAGTGTAAATGTAATTGTAATACACTTGGGGGATGGGACAATGGGTGCATGTCACAGTACCATTAAAATTATTGCAAATTGGTACTGGATCGAGATGGGCTCGTAACGGCTCGCAAACAAAGAGCCGCGTGATTATTATTTGCAGAAAATTTGATTAGAGATGGCGTATGCTGATGTTGGTTTTTACCAATCGATAAGTATTAATTTGTTTTAGGAATATTGCATAAGAATTTGATAAGCCTCAAGTCTAGACTTGAGGCTTATCAAATTCTTAAATGACTTATGATTTGGTGATATGGTGTATTTAATAGTGGTTCATTTTAAATATTTACTTAAATAGTTTTTAGAATACTAATTTAGCTAAATATAATAAAACAATTGTTTCATGTGGGTCTCTGTAAAGCGTACTCAAACTATTGCAGTCCACCGTTGGACAAATGTCTTCCACATTTTGTGTCAGATATCCCGGTCCTCCGCTTTTCTCATTCAGTCTCCACCAGCGACCTTTTGCAAGTCGCCCGTCCATGTTGTCTCTTGGTATCTGACCATCTGTTTACCTTTTTACAAATAACATCCTATTTACATATAACATAACGTAACATGCTAATGTTACTTTTTTTAATATACTTCTGCACATTATACGTAGAAAACACCGAATTCATATTATTCTTGCATTAAAATTGCACGGTGATCGAATTTGGCATCTTTTAACAGCAACTACACTACATCAAATCACCAAAAGTTTCACATAATGTTGCTGTTCAGATTAATTTAACATAAAAAATGCGTATACCATACATTTATAACGATATCGATAACATCGCCCTGGGCACATCACTATAATGTAATTATTATTGAGTTAGAGCAGAATTATGAGCCTCTTGTGTGTTTAAAGCTCAGCCTGCAGGATGGGAGTTCAATTCGATTATTGCTTACATTGAAAATTAGATTCGGGCAATTTCTATAAACCCGAAGGATAAATACAGATTCCTATCATCATTTAAGCCAGCTACTTCTAGAGTGAGGGTTTCGAGATAAATTTCCATACACTTTTTATTTGAAATACGTTTATCGATCACGGATATATGAATTAACGTATAACCGAACGATATCCTTAACAGTAATTCATATTTCAGATATGGATATATTCACAAAAAAAAGATGCTAAGTACCCATAGTACGTATTCTTTACTAACATTTGGATTATATTTTTATTTATATAAACAAGTTACATGATATAATAACTGAACATCACATCCTTTACAGGCACAGCAACATGGAAGTGAGAGGCAGATATATATAATTAATTATTTTTCTTGTATCTACGTTGTGTTTTACGTGTTTAAGTTTAGGACGACTTCAGTCATTATAATTGTGTTTTTCTCTATCAGTTAAATATTCATGATATTATTATTATATAAACCTTATGTTTGTAAATCTGTACATCCAACACACACAATTTTGTATGGCATTAATGACAGTTAAAACTTCAAACAGTATGTTGGATTATATCAAACCATTACCCGTATTTGACGAGCCATTTGGTGTAATAGTTGAGACTATCGGCTACTACCCCAAGGGTTCCGGGTTTTATCCCCGGTCAGTACAAACAATTGTGTGCGTAAACATGTCTGTTTGTACTGGTCTGGGTTTTGTATGCATAATATGTATGTATTCACAAAAAAAATGTGTATAAGTATGTTTATCAGTGGTTTAGTATCCACAATACAAGCTTCACGCGTAACTTGGGGCTAGATGGCGTTGTGTGAATGTCAGTGGATATTTATTTATTTATCAAAAATTAGTTTTCTATACCGTCCCAACTTCTTACGACGGGGACTCTATCTACACGTAGGCTGAACATTGTATAAGCACTGTGACTGCTGATATTTATTCTGAAGCCCATAAACAAAAAGTTGAGCTTGATAATTTGTTATTCGTTATTTACAGCGGCCCACGTATTTTAAGCGCGTATCCACCTACGCCTTTGCCTCGAGTACAACATGACTATTTATAAAGCCTTGTACACACTGACACGATATGCATTTTTCCTTTTATGTTATTGCCGTTCAGACCCGACCCTCCACCAGATGGACTGTGAAGACCTGGTTAAGGTCCTAAATTGCATTATGTTTTTGTTCATTACAGTGAATTTCTGTAAATGTGTGTATTCCAATCCGCACTGGGCCCGCGTGGACGACCAAGGCCTAATCATCCTATACGGGTAGGCTCGTGCCCCTCGGTGGGGACGTTTAATAAGTCAGCTTATGATGATGGTGTGTGTGCAATAAAGAATTGTATCTATCTATCTATGTTTTGTTAAGCTACCAAAAGTATTACTTTCACAAAATTTAATAACTAGACCCAAACTTAAGACTACGAAACTCAACTTGTAAATGTGCCAGCAACTTTTATGCAATATTACAGTGAGCGTATATCAAACGTATACAAATGTTTTCATTTTAAAACGTTGTTAAATGTGCATCAAAAATCCAACAAAAGCCTCATCAGTTGACATCGGCCTAAGTCTATTGTCGCCAGCGTCCCGTCGTCGCGGCGATGTTGCCGATCGTAAATCTGCAATAAGGAGTAACGAGCCCTATTGTTACACGCAACTGTACCATGCTGTTTCCATTGTCTTACGATAATATTTATTATTTATTATCATTTATTATCTTTGGTACACAGACAGATTACTGTCAAACAGACATAGAATAAAAAAATACATTTAGTTGATCTAGACAGCAATCTATAAATAGTGTACACAGCATGATGCACTAAAATCTTCTGCAGCAGACAGAGTTACATACACATAAGAAATAAAATAACAAAAACAAGGTATTATAGCTTTTTCAATATAATTTTCATGTTATTTGGACTAGTTAGTGGAGCCGAGGTCAAATCACTAGCCTTTATCAAATCTGAAGTTAATCTTTTGAACTGAGCAAAATTATAATTAAAGATATCTATGCAACCCCACTACGAACCACCTCGTTATACGTACGACACATTCTAACCAGGGGATTATAGAAAGACGTGTTGTTTTTAAAAGTCTGTATAAAGAAAGTGTTTGGGTGTCTTGATCTGTAAAGATATTAATGTTAATCTATAGTAGAATGACTATTTTGTGCAAACAAAGCAAGTCATATCGTTTACGACGAGCCTTCAACGTTATCATATTAAAATATTTTAATCTCTCACTATAGTTTTTAAGTGAACGACCAAGGTTGTATTTAAAAGAGACATACTTTAAAATTTTTTTTTGTATCTTTTCTAAATTACTAACATGGACACTATAGTATGGAGACCAAATCGGACAACCGTACTCTAAAACACTTCTCACCAGGCTGAAAAACAGGCACAAGATGCTGCGAGGATTTCGAAATGATTTAGTTGCTCTCATTAAGAAACCTAATAATTTGCGACTTTTTGTCAAAATGTGGTCATAGTGTGGGCGAAACGTTAAAAGTTCGTCAAAGAATACGCCCAGATCCCTTACCAGCGCCCTTCTGCCTAACGTTTGACCATGCACATTGTACTGAAAGGTTAGCCGGTTCTTTTTTCTAGTAAATGATATAACGCAGCTTTTATTTACATTTAGTGTCATGTGGTTGGCAAGACACCAATCGGATACAGCGTTAAGGTCCCTTTGGAGCATATTACAACTACCTATGTCCGTAACGTTATTTTTATTTTAATTATCTTCATGTATTATTTTCTTAGTATACTTACTGGGTATGAAATACCTACCATCGGTCATCTCGGGTGACGGGCGCAGAAAAGAGTTAACGTAAAATCAATGACTACCTAATTTTGTAAATTTTCTTCAACGCTGCATCTTTCATGGTCAAGCGTATCACTTACCATCGGGTGAGCGGGCTGACTGTCCTGTTTACTTATGACTATAAATCTTTTTTTAAAATACATTTTATAACTACTAAATGTAAGGATCCTAGTCATCTGCAGACGCCGCGCCGCACTGTGGCTGCAAGTGGCTGAGGACAGATCAGAAGCGGAGAAATCTCGTGTCAGAGGCCAAAATCCACTTCGGGTGATTGAGCCAGCGCAGTAAGTACTCTGTGTAAGTAAACTAGTATACCTAGTATTTAATTTACTGTCATAATATTTACAGTGTATTTTAAGTTAATCTTTATTTTCAATCATAGGAATCATTGCACTTAGTTAAAAATTATTAAACGAACTGTAAGCTCCATTTCGCATGGCTATGTAGAGTGGGAAGGCATATTCCCTGCAATGCCAATTTGGTTCACAATAATGTTAATATGCCAACATACCATAGGTTGGTGAGGTGAGTAGGACAATTTATGCTTCAGCAAGTTCTATCAATCTTCTCAATTCTTACCAATTCCTACCAAAATTGCTCTTGTTCAAGCTCTGTTACTGCCTATCCTCGATTACGCTGACTGTTACTACCCAGACATTAGTGAAACATTTCTTAACAAACTTGAGCGTCTTAAAAATTTTTGTATACGTATTATTTTCGGCCTACGTAAATACGACCATGTCTCTCAATTCCGTGTGCAATTAAATTGGTTACCTATACGTCGTCGTCGTGATCTTCACATTCTATCTCTTCTTTACTCAATTTTATATAATCCTTATTCTCCACCTTACCTTAAACATCAGCTTAGTTTCCTACCAACCACTAAAAGTGTGAATCCTCGTTCTTGCCGGAAACTTCATCTTAGCGTTCCTTCTCATTCTTCAAGTTATTTTTCTAAATCCTTTGTTGTCCGCTCAATCCGCCTTTGGAATTCACTTCCATTATTATGCCTATACGCAATTCTCAATCCCTATTTATTTTTAAGTCTCGCGTCAAAACCCATTTTCTGTCACTTCCTTGACTCGACCTTTTTTACTCTTTGAATAATTATACATATCATATCACTAGTATATGTATAAATATATATGTATTTATGTGTGTGTATGTATATGTTTAACAATATATTTATTTAATTATATATGTATATATATATATATATATATATATCTTACTATCATCTCTCTTTTTATCTTACTATCATTCTTGCTTTGATTTTGCACATTTAACTCATTTTTCACAATTTAAAAAGTATTTCCTCTCATGAAGGTTGTCTGGAAGAAATTGCATTATAGCGATAAGACCGCCTTAATTGTACTTTAAATTTGGTTCTTTATTTATCATATTCTTTTTTATTATTTTCTGTGCAATAAAGATTACTATTATTATTATTATTACCATAAGATTATTTTTAAGATTTGTGTTCCAAATAAAAATGTTTTCTTTCAATGGGTTGGTATAGGCAGATGATAAGCTACATTGTAGTTACCAAAAAATTAAATTGTTTGCATACCTCAACCACATCGATTTCCCCTGCCATAGCACCTATGCTATTGATGTAGCTCGTGCTTCGGGCATAGCGGCTGTATTTCGGTTTTAAAATCAAGCTTGCTTCAGGCAGTTTTACTGGGTGTAGTGACGTACCTTTGTCTTATGATAATAATAATTCTAGTGTGTTGTTGTCTAAAATAAAATTAGCTGTCCTAGAATGTATAATATAAAATAGTTGCCACTTACCATAGAGTGGGCAACATTATTGTTTGCTAAATTATTTCATGAATAGAAATGCACTATTAAACTAAGCTCTAATATCGTATTCGACACGACAGTGGAACTGAAGTCCCGAATCAAAGTGTGTGCTTGCGATAAGCGAATAGTCGCGCGTGCCCACTGCGCGCCCACTTCATTTGTTACGCCCATTCGCCAGTTCGATTTCCAGTTCGTACACATTTGTCTTAACAAAGGTAAAGCATTAGTAAGAATGCCTTATCAATGTAAATGTATTATGTGTGTGTTAACTTACCTGATTTAATCAAATAACTAATAATACTTTAATACTAGGCACAAAAACAAACTTGCTGTCCCAAATCTTAGACTAAGTAAAGTAGGAAAATCATTTGTTGGAAGAGGCATAACATTCTTTAATAAAATACCACAAAATCTTGCCGAATTGCCTTTTCACCAGTTTAAATTAAAGATTAAAAAAACCCTCATGAAAAAAGGTTACTATACAATAGAAAAATATTTATCGGATAAAGATGTGTGGTCTTGCACTTAGTGTTCCAGTTACAAAATCTTTGTAATAAATTATTGTAAAGCTATGTGTAGGTAAATGACAAAACTGTAACCACTGATATAAAAAGATTAAAAGAGTAACTCGAGTTTCTTGCCGGCTCTTCTCGAAGATCCTACTTATTCCGAACCGGTGGTAGAGTCACAAAAAATATGATAATAATAACAATTGACGATTCAAAAGTATCTGTAACAGATTTATTTGAATAAAGATTTATTTCTTTCTTTCTTTCTTCTTTCTAACGAATATTCGCTCTGCATTAAGTACAATTTACTATGCACAAATGAAAAAAAGAAAAAAGATACTTTGACAATGACATCATGGGGAGACTTTTTGTTACTAAAAGTGTTTTCACCAGTTGTTTAGAGGTCGTCCACAGTACGCTTTGATCGATATTTTCTTGCACTTACCTTCCATTAATTTATGTCAACAATTACAATCGTAAATGTTACGTTGTAAAGTTCCCGACTTGAAACTGGATATTCATATATCTAGTTATCTTATGTTACCAACACAACGAACGCCAATTAAAACAAAATAAACAAGCAGTTTAAAATTTTCATTTGTTGTCTAAGCTGTTTGTTTAGTACAGATTGGTTCCCTGAGGCACAAAGTTTGATGGCTGGGGTCCCGCGCGACACACCCAAATTACTAATTCAGCCTCACATATCGGTGGGAATTTAATGAAATTTCGCTCGAGCCGCTCGCCTCAATTTGAATATAAATGAGTGTGGACAAGGATGTAGAGACTACTGGTGCGGCTGCATTTTATTTAGATTTTTAGAACAACTTCTCCCTTCTCTATTCAACCTGTTGCAATCCACTGCTGGACCTCTCTTTGCGCCAGATATCGTGGTCCACTTTCTTAATCCAACCTCCACCTGTGGCTTTTCGCAAGTTGTCGGTCCATCGGGCCGGAGGGTGTAATACACTACGCTTGCCAAGACGCGGTTACCACTTCCAGAGCTCGTGAAGATCAGAACAGAAAGCAACAGTCCACACCAATGAGCCACCGACGCTCTTACATAGTAATTTCACTGAAGTGCAACAAAACCGGCCGTTTGATTGCAAACTTATCAAATAAAAACTCAAAATAAATATCTTATCTTACATATTGCCACAACTGTTGAAAACTAATCTGTGTGACGTATCGCGTGATGTTGCGTGCATTAATTAAAATCACGGAGGCATTTCCGATCGGATATCCGAACGCTGAATTACGGTGTCGTTCATTGCTTAATTACCGCTGTAATTCCGGCTCGTGGATTGTCTGTAGTTTGACAGCTATCATTTTGACAGGACTCCATGCTTGAGTAGGAATGTGGACTGACCATAGGGACTGACCGTCAACTGATCCACTTTTGAGAGTTTTTTATTTGTCACGACGACATTATTCCATACATTTTTAAGGCGTAAGGTAAAGGGCTATGACGTCTCGCTGTAAAAGTTACGGAGAATAGCACTTTTAATTCATTTGTTGTATTTAAACAGTTCCGTGGATAGTCACAAATACTAACAACAATAACGAAAACAATTATTAGCGGTAAAGGATGTAATACATTTTGCATTTCAGAATTATTTTAAACCACAATCTATTAAAACAGTTTTGTTATAATGACACATCAGCATTTTTGTACCAGAAAAGACGAAGTAATATTATTGTGACACTGTTTTAAGAGATGGCGGTAACCCCCTAGTTTATATGTTTCTAAGGTGAACACCGAAATAGTAGGGGCGTTGATTCTTTCGTTCAGTGCCTTCTCCAGGCCTTTATTGGAAAAGGTTTTTAAATTTAAAATCATGCCGCCCTAAGTCATATTTGTTATGATTTTTATCTTATCATACTAGTACATTAGTTGTAGTACCTAGACGGGTAATATCTAAATATATTATTCATTTGAAAACACTCTATAAGTACTTGGTTAATAGCATACACGTGGGAGTTCAACGACCTATTTAGTGCTAAGTACTACCTCAACAGAGCTTGAGAAGAAATGGGCTGGCAATTAGTTTAATCACCTTGCGCGTCTGTTTCTGCCTAGATAGCGCTCCAAAGAGCCTATTCAGATAGCCGACCCGTTGTTGCAATGATTTAAAAACGTTACGAATTAAACTTGAAATACCTATCATAAATGAATACAGATTCATATAAAAAATAAAGATTTATTTTGATTTAAACTAACTTAAGTATATAGGCTGTTTGGCGCATGCATCGACAGGATTTTGAGGGTTGCTTTCTTACGCTACTTTTCCCCGGTAAACGCAATGTCTTAAGTTTCACGGTAGTTGAGATATGACTTTTTTATTTTCTTTAAATACCTAAATTCATGCCTTTAAATCGTCAAATTTTTTTTTGGTGCAATACCGCAAGATGAACTAAATTTGTATTTTTATGAGTATGTCATAATAATAAAGAAAGTAGCTAAAGCATACTCATTAATAGTTAGTATACAGTGAATAATATGAGTATGTTTTACTGATATATTAAACTTATTTGACGACAATGTGGTGCAATGGTCGAGACGTCGGCTGCTACACCAAGGGTTCCGGGTTTAAGCCCCGGGCAGTACAAACATTTGTGTGCATGAACATGTTCTGTTTGTAATTGCCGGGGTGTTTTCTATGTATAATATGTATGTATTTACAAAAAAAAAAAGTATTTTCGCCGTTGTTTAGTACCCATCATACTTCACCCCTAACTTGGGGCTAGATGGCGCTGAGTGAATTTCAGTTTATTTATTTGTTTATATTTATTAAAAGGTTTGCATCAAATTGTGCACTTGTAATGCTAGAAAGTATATCTAAACAATACGCATTTGAGTAAAAAGCTATTAGTTTTCTGACAAACGGAAAGGACTAAAAACGTTTTAATATCGTTCCTACGAATATATGACTGCATACTGTCATTGTTCTGCAGAAAAAGACTGAACTATATGTGAAAGAGCTAACTCCATTCACGAGGGCGGCAAGCAACGGCGCACGTAGGCTCTTACCACCATATTCGTGAATAACGAAGTACCTAGTCGTAGGTATACTTTTTTAAATTATAACTAATAAAAGTACTTTTCATTTATTCAAAATAGTACAATCGGTTATGTCTTGTTAGCCTTATTTCAAATATTTATTCTATGGTCTGCGGAAAACGAGCAAGCCATACTGGAGAAACAAATTTCATACTTTAACCCGCCTTATATTTAACGTATACTTAATTATTTAAAACGGAAAAAGTTTGGTCGACCAAGAGGCAGATAGCCAGGAATTTTTGACTGGATCGGT
Organism: Leucinodes orbonalis; assembly: GCA_019425675.1. Classification (NCBI taxonomy): domain Eukaryota; kingdom Metazoa; phylum Arthropoda; class Insecta; order Lepidoptera; family Crambidae; genus Leucinodes; species Leucinodes orbonalis. Next base: position 22,323 of record PQWD01006504.1, on the reverse strand, counting down.
CCGCTTGGGGAAGACCTGTCTAAGTGGACATATTCGGCCAGAATTTTTGGTGGTGATGTGTTGATAAATATTATGAATGGTTATAAATATTAAAATAAATAAATAGGTAAGAGTACGTCTAACAACGACAAGATGAAATGCAAGACCTAAAAATGTGTAAAAGCTTCGAATTTGTATTTTGCTATCGAACATAAAAACATACGTGTTTCCCTATAAGAGGAAGGAGGAATTGCTGTACTACAAATTATTGTCATGCACGTTGGGATCTTCCAGCAAGTGACGTAGACATGCTTTGACTTATCTACTTGTAAACATCAAACTTAGAGAAGTAATGACAGATAATTGAAGACGCAAGGCGAATCATGGGCTCTTGAAATCTATTAACTAATTGAATCAACCGATAAAAATAAAATTAACCACAATAAAATATTAGTAAACGTTTGAAAATTCCGCAACACAATCTTTTTATTTAGATCCTTCAAACTTCTAACTAAACTCTTTCCTGTTTCGTTTGTCTCATCCCGTGACCAATCCTACTACGCCATCGTTGTGTTTACACAGATCTTACTCACCTGTGCTTATCAGACCTTTGGTCTAACCTCATATTCGAAGGATTAATTTGCAAAAGCCTCTCAGTCCCATATCTATTATATTAAGTTTACAAAATATAAATAAGCGTTATAAGGGATCTGTAACGAAAATTAAAAAAAATTTTGAATATGCAAGTACGATACGTTTTAGGTGTTGTTTTTCTCAACTGTAAATATCAGGCTTATATCAGTTTCTCGTCACGTAGCGGTATCGAGCGGCCCGAACGCGGCTAGACCGCGCCGAAATGCAATTCGCTGGCTGTGTACTCTGGTATTCTTTAATAAAACATAATAAATAAGACAACGCAATCTCTCATATTTCACAAGATCTTTTGACTTCACCAATGTTTCTATGCCCCTTAGTCATTTATTTGCAGAATAAATCCATAATAATAAAGTAATTTGGGCCAGATATGTCTGAAGTATGACTAGGAATCGCGAATACGTTGTAGACAAATTCTTTAAAAAAATCTGTAACTAAAATTCCTTGAGATATCAAACATTTCCTATTCTAACTAAAAAAAAGAACAAATACTCATTATAAAACGCGAGTATGACTAATAGTTCATCCCTGTTCATTCTCTTACTCTCTATCTCTACTCAACTTCTTTCTCTTTCTCACAACAAAACGGACTTCACAGGGCCACATAATTATCCCAATAATTCCTCATCAAGCCTTCTTTCAAAAGTCGTCGGTCTATGACGCCGGAGATTGTAGCACGCTGCGCTATGTTAAGACGTGTTCTTAACTTCAGAATTCGTCTACATCAACACGCCTCCGGCCAAGGACAAACATCGCTGACATATTATATACTACAACTTTGCAAATTATTGGCTGTGACCACAGTTTCTTTAGTCTTATTTAACAAGACGCGGTCACCAAAATTAAGAAAATAGTACTTAATTTATGGGGGCAAAAGCATTTTTAAAACATGGCATCTTTTCTAGGTATACAAGTTTTTCAGGAAAAAAGTTTAAATATTTAGTATTTTCTCAAAATATGATTTTGAAAAGTAAAGAGCTTCACCCATAGCTTTTTCTGTAATCCTTCCACATGTTACCCGATGGTGCAAATTCCCATACTAGCGAATTCCAGTCACGTAGCGAATATCGAGCGACCTACAAGCGTCGCGACGAAAGCTGATGAGCTTATCGTCTTTCTCAATTTCTCAATCAGTGCTGCAGTTTACAAACTATGCGAGTATGTGAGGAATAAAAATTATGTCTGTTTTGTTTTAGAGGGTACCGTGATTTTATTAACATTGTTAATCTTCCTCGAGCTTATGTTATTTTATGATTTACATGCAATAACATAAACCCAAAGAATATGTTTGCCCCACAGACATCCGAATATACAGTTAGACTGGACAAGCCGCCAAGTTTATAGGCAGTCCCAGTGTCGCAATTTCTTTTCGGTTCTTACCTGTGAAAAGTTATTATATTTCTTGGTAAATTTCCTGATTCATTGCGATGATGGCATGTTACAATTGCACAGGATGGCATTTTGGGAAAAATCGGTAATTTCTTCTAATATTCGTGCGTCATGACTCGTCTCACAGAGCGTAAACTGGCAGCCAGTGTATGCTCGTTGAGCTTACATTTGTCGCACTTAAAAATGCGGCTTGCCCCATCTCCTGTATTGGGAAATCTGTGGTTTGCCCTCTGGTATAGCAAGTATTCATGGGCGACGGCGTCATTTACCATCAGATGAGCCGTCTGCTTGTTTGCCCGCTATAATATAAAAAAAATGAAGAAGATTCCAAAGTAGAATACCAAATCGTTGTCAAAAGACAAAGCATTTCCAAAATTTCAAAATTTATAGAGGGATGATCAATTGCGCTTCTTTTATTGAATTGAGAAAATGAAAAAAAAGTATTTATTCAGTTTAGGTCCTTGCAGAACACTTATGAATGTCAAATGAAGCTACCACTGGCTCGGGAGGTAGTTTTCCACTGAGAAGAAACCAGCAAGAAACTCAGCAGTCACTCTTTTCAAAAAAATTGTGTTTAGTACAGAAACATGTGTAATCAAAATAATTATATAAAGCAAATTATATTCACAATTTTTATCATAGTAAGTATTGGTAAAAATATAATAATCTACAAAAATATAATTAAGCAGTTAAGTATTATATAAATCTAAATAGATGATAACAAAAAAAACAAAAGTAGTGCAGGCGTGGAGATCATGTTGTCCATGACTTTTTATCATTTATATAATCTTCGATACTATAGAAAACAACTTACTTATGTCGTACATACATAATTTACTTTTGTTCGTCATTTCTTAGCGTTTTCCTACATAGCAATGCCAACCAATGTATAGGAAACTCGTAAACAAACTCTCCGCTCTACGTAACGCAATTTGTCGAAGTCCGTAATTTGTTGGAAGTCACAAGCAAAATCTAATTCAAACTCGCGCGAGTGTGACGAACCAACAAAAACCGTAGTCAAAGTTCATACCGCAGATTACGTTTAATCTTAATATCGCGGTCGCCGATAAACTAGGCTTAATTTTCGGTTAATATTCACTAGTGATGTGCGCATTGTGTTTCTTTCTAAGGCGAGCTGAATGTAGTAGTTAGGTACAGTACATTTATTGAATTACGAATACGATGTCCCAGCTTGAATGCTCACTATGAGCATTTAATTTCAGTTTTTGTTGTTTAACTTGCGAATGGATGAATACACAATATAATTTGATGTTTCAAAAAAAAAACAAAATCAAAAATTATTTATTTATAACACAATTGACATTTACACTAAATTGTATTGATCTCATCCTGTTAAGCTTTTAAATCTTTAAATAATATTATAATAATAAATATCCACTGACATTCACACAGCGCCATCTAGTCCCAAGTTAAGCGTGAAGCCTGTATTATGGATACTAAACAACGGATAAACATACTTATATATTTTTTTTGTAAATACATACATATTATACATAGAAAACACCCAGACCATTACAAACAGACATGTTCATGCACACAAATGTTTGTACTGCCCGAGGATCGAACCCGAACCCCTTGGTGTTGCAGTCGACCTCTCAACCGCAACACCAAATGGGTCGTCTTTGTTTTTGTAATAGGAGGTATAAAAAGATGTACAATATATATCTCAAAGGTCCAATAGTAACAAATAAATGTTTTTACAATCTATTACAATGGTACACACATATACAGTCCCTGGCCAAATTATTAGACGCATCACTGATCGACAGCATGCCGCGCCGGATTCAGGCTGTCATAGCTGCAAAAGGTGGAACTACAAAGTACTGAAGTTTATAAGTGGTATTTCCATATTCTGTTTTAAAAATTAATAAAAATATATTTCCATTTAATATATAGTTTTATTTACATTCTAAACTTTTAAAAAAAGTTAACTATATATATCAGTTAAAATAATAGGTAATAACTATTCAAAGTTGGAACACTACGAGCTGATAACTGAGATTTGCATAAAAATTAATAGTGCGTCTAATAATTTGGCCAGGGACTGTAATATATCTACAACGGAAACAAACTATATCAGTATGGAGAATACTAAAATAATTGTAGAGAGCTTGATTGCTATAGAGATTTTTATAGAGGAAACAGCATACTCAAATCGATTCCACCATAAATCGAGTAGGAACATCACTACCAACCACCCTCGAGCTCCTAGGGAGGTTCCCGTTATGTTTTGGCAAAGGGAACTAATTGAGTGGAACGCGCCAAGAAAACAATTTGAAAATTATACAGGGAACGTTGATTAATTAGCTATATTTGTTTATTCGCCGTTTGTGATCTTCATTACTTTGCCAGGCACAATCGTCGCCTGAAATAAAGTCAAAGTCAAAATTCATTTAATCAGATTAGGCTTACAAAAAGCACTTATGAACGAAATATCGTTATATATTACAAAATATCTAGAACATCAAACAAGCATATCCAACAGTTACGAGTAAATACGTCTTCTGTATCAATGCAATATTAAAATTATCTCGTATCTAAAAACCCAAATTGAGGGTTTCCTTCGAGGCTCCAAGAAACTGAATCAAAGCTTGACAAAGTGTTGTTCTATTTGCATGCCAATGAATTGCAGCCTTAGTACAATTATTAATTTATATATGATAGTGTGCACCTGCAATATTTGAAGCTTCCACAGACATCGGAATAACATTGAAAGTATTGGGAAATCTATGGAAGCTTCCGTTACTCGGACCGCAATAAACTAGGACCGCCGGAACCGAAAGAATAATTATTTAAAAAAAATGTGCAATGAAACCATTTTTTTTTTGTTGTAATGATTGAAGCAAAATCGTTCTTAAATTAAAAAGTTACATTTATTGTTTATGGTAAAAACTGATTTTGTGTTACACAATTATTTCATTAACGTTTTAAAATTGTTGATTATTTATTGTTATAAGTGTTATAACCATGATTCTTTACTTATTTTGATAGCATGATTTATGTTGTTTTATTTAAGAAATTTTATATAAACTGTAGTCAAAGACCGTTTTTAATATCAATGAATGATGATTTTGAATCAAAAAATTATTACATCTAAAACATTTCGTTTCACTGTACATATTTTAAAATTTCAGTTATCATTATGAGTGGTCCCAGTCGCCGTAAGAAAATGTTTTTTTTTTCGGTGTGAGTTGACGGAAGCCGCCAATACTGAATGTGCACACACCTAAAATATCCTGCTGTGTGCACGTGTTTGGGCACGTAGGCCAAGACGATCATCGCGTGTACTATACGAAAAAGACAAATGTAAATCCCCACCCTGAAATCCCTGTCTGGGGAAATCCGTTAAGCCACTGACCTATAACGCTACAACCTTATCTTCGTTGGCTTAAATTATCCATAAGAACAGTTCATTGTTATCTCGGTACATTAAAAACAAATACAACACAATGTTCCGTTACGCAGAACACGCCTTTGGTGTCACAGTTTACGTATGCGATAGGAAAGCTGACGTAGTTCTAAGCTAAGGTATACCAGTTTTTTAACCATGTTAACTTAGTTACGAGTATTGTTGTTAGAAAATGCGAACCTATGATATTTCCGAACCGAAGACAATTAATATTGCTTGTCCAAGCGATTTTTCAATATCATTTTAAATTGAGTTGGCTTATTTAAAAAGGGTGTGACATAGGACGGACAGAGACAGACATGACGAATCTACAAGGGTTTTTTTGCCATTTGGCTACGGAACCCTAAAAGTTACAGTTTGATATGAGTTTAAATTCTACAATCAAATAGTAAAACAGTTTGTTTTGAATATTACAGGATGAACTAACAACATGTCATCATCATCATCATCAAACGTCCCAACCTAGGAGCACGATCCTACCGTAAAGACCTTAGTCGTCCACGTAGCCAGTACGGATTGCCGACTTCAACAGTCAACACCATTGAGCCACCGACGCTCTACTAATGACTGTGAACTTCCTAATAAAATCAATACATGAAGTTGTTAAAGAGTAAGCAATGTGTCTAGTTTTTCATCAATGAATATAAAACTTAAACATAAGAAGTACATCTCGTCTTAAACTATACCTACTAAAATTACTTGTGACCATTAAAATCTCCATTTCCAGGTACAACAGGGAAGAACAACGGGCTAATGAGGCGACGAGTAGTCCATCGGCAGCCCACAATAAGACCGTGACGACATTTGCCGACATAATGGCCGCCAAAACGAAAGAGACTCGACCGTTGCCAAGTTTCGGCATTAGGCGAGCTGAACGTAGTGGTCGTTCTTTTTTATGTATTAGAGACTATATGAATAAAACAAAACAGAAGGAAAGCTGTGACGAGAGAAGTTATTTTAACATGGCGACCCATTTGGTTTAATGGTTGAGACATCGGCTATTACACTGAGGGTTCCGAGTTCGATCCCCGGACAATAAAAACATTAGTGTGCATGAATATGTCTGTTTCTATTGGTCAGAGTGTTTTCTGTGTATATGTATGTATGTATTTACAAAAAAAGTATATAAGTATGTTTATCCGTTGTTTAGTATCCATATTGCAGGCTAATGCTCAGTTTGGGACTATGTGACGCTGTGTGAATGTCAGTGGATATTTATTTAATATTTATTGATTAGGTATTGTATAATACAAAATTATATTAAATCCGGCGTCGGTGGCTCAATGGTGTGGACTGTCGCCTACCTACCGGGAGGGCTGGGTTCAAATCCCGACACGTACCAATGTATTTTCGAATTTTCGAAAATATATGTACGTTATCCGACGCTCTTACGGTGAAGGAAAACATCGTGAGGAAACCTTCATGCACACCTGCGAAGAGATTCGAAGGTTGTGTGTGAAGTCGTCCAATCCGCTCTTGGCCCGCGTGGACGACTAAGGCCTAATCACCCTAGACGGGTAGGCTCGTGCCCCTCGGTGGAGACGATTAATGAGCTGATACTAATATTAAATCCTAGCTTTTTATTTACGACTGCGCACCCGTTACATTTAATGTATGAATAAAATGTATTCTTTTAACTAGTGCCGTATTCATGTAATACGTCAAACGATTTACTTCTTTGAAAATTATGTGATGTTTGATACAGAAAAAACTAAAATTAACTAATTTTACGTGATTGTTTTAAACTGCTTGCTATTCAACAAGAAAAAATATGGACCTTTGATATATTTTGTCATAGGTGACAAACGAGCAGACTTTTCGTAGTTTTCAAGGTAGGAAGTTAAAAATCTATGAAAAATGACATCCACAGCAGCGCAAAAATAATATGTATTCTGTTTTCGTAACCGGTAAAGGGACCGTGAAACCTCCAATTTAGCTGTAGGCAAAATCTAGTATATTGTATAAAGAGCTGTTTACATTAAATTTAAACAACGTAAACAATTACGAGAAAACATCACCCAACCACGGAAGAAGTAATAATTCTCTTGTTGATTTCATAGATGGCTGAGTAAATTGATTAAAAGTGAATGATTGATGGCGTGTCACGGGCTCACACCTGATAGCTGTGCCATCGATCAGTGACTGCCGCAGCAGCCTACTGTCATTAGCAACACGCTATAATGAGCTGTCGTAGACCAGCTCTGACACGATACTGAAGGTTTTTTTAATGTAATAGCAAACAACCCAAATGATAATAAACCTACCGACAAACGCTTGTCCAACTAAAAGCTCACATTACCTACAAATTTGTGATCGCTTGAACCTCTAGCTATGAAACCAAAGTAGTTTCAGTGCACTTTATTGCTATTACTGCCACAAGAAAATGATAACTGCTAGACAAAGGGCTTCTCTTTTATAATTGGGTCGCAAAGGCTTATTCGTTATTTAGCAGGTTGAACTTATTCCTATGGTCAAATCCTAGCATCCCTTCAAGCCCCACTTTGGTAACTTTTAATTTAAAAACTTGCAACATTTGCCCATTTCCTTGAACGCCAACTATGAACTTCATCATAACTTTACTCACGTTAACTTTAATGAAATGAAGCATTTAGAGTTTTACATAAACAAAATAAAGGCAAATTTTACTAACTTGTTCGCGAAAGGCACGCTAAATTAAATCCGCAACTTGTAACGCTGAAATACTGTTCCATTTCCACAGAAAATTTTAGTTCTTCAAATGCAATTTAGAAACAAGGAGTTGTGCGTAATTAAAATTTAAGCGTGGAACAGAAATAATTAAAGGAGGAAAAGTTTTTTTTTCGTTGGCGACAGACTAATGAAAAATTCCTACGTGAGCCGCGGGACGCTATCTTGTCCCATGAAGAGCAGTTGATTGTCATTTACATTTTAAACGTAGGTAGTATACAACAATTAAATCCCATGAACACCTACATTTTTAAAATAACTATTGTATATGACTGTCCGTAAAGATTTTATGGTATTGATAAAAATAAAGTTATGTAATACTAAAAATCAATTTTAGTATACCATGAAAAAGGATTAACATTACTCATGAAGGCTGAACTTCACTCACCTTTTTTATAATTAAATATAAAATCAATTAATTAATTGAGTATTCAACAAAGTAAACCAAACAGCTCATCACGGAAACTCAATAAACAAAAGCACAGTTGGACGCAAAAGAATGGTTCGGTATTTAAATTACTTATTAACATCGCTACGTCGACAAAAAGGTTTAAGCTAAATATTTTAAGTAGCCATCTTATTAACACAAACGACGACTACTTGTCTCGAGAACAAATATGGTAAAGTACTTAATATGCAAATTTAACTAAGTGTTATGCTGTGTGATTGACATTCCACGATAACGAATAAATAGCGACCGGAATAGAATTTGATGACAATATTATTGTAGGAATATTTTTTAAAATAAAACAACGTAAGGATGAAAGTAGTATTAAAATTAAAAAATAAAAAGGGTTTACGTTTTCTTGTTTACGTAACAAAAGCAGATACTCGTATAACTAGGATAAAAGTTATAAATCTTAAACGTTTTGTACCAATTGATAAGAAACCGGTCATTCAGGATTTCAAAAGGTGTGTTATTATAACCAAGATTGTCATCATGTATTGAAAGTAGGCTGAAATGGTTTCTTAATTAATCACTGTTGTGTTTCATGTTATAACAAAAACTATACATGTAAGTACCTACAAGGCTTATTTATCAAAGCATTGTGGCCTTGATAGTATTCTAACTCAATAACTTGTCTATCTTGACAAAACCCTAAAAATTAATTAATTGAAGAAGTCTTTGTTAAAATCCGTATTATTTTGTGAAACGGTCATGAAGACGCCATTTTGTTTTAATCAGTTTCTGATAAGTTTCAAACTGAGTAGTTCCAAGAGCACACGTTTAGAATCCTTCTGCATGCGTGTATGTTGATTAAAGACAAAAGCTGGGCTCATCTCGGAACTAAAGCTGACCGAGTCCCAGTATAATCCCCTACAGTTTATCTTGGTCGGGATTCGCATAATTCGTGAGCGGATCTTTGGGTATCGAGCAATCCCCTGGGACCTTAGTAGGCGACGTTAAGTGCGAACGCTGCAGGCGAAGATTGATGTAAGCTACTAGAAATAAGGCACTAAAATTTGTGAAGTATTAGAGTAGTTGTGACGATAAGTATTGGAGTTAGCTATTCCAACTTCTGACGATGCTATGATATTTTGTTGCTTAAAGCCTCGCGGTGAACAAATATAAAAGATAGTTTTATAAGTATTCATACATATACATATTGTACTATTGTTCCTTTGCTAGAAAACAAATGTTAGATAGTTTAAAAGCACTTTTAATACTTCGATGTTACATTGTCGACATTTGCAGAAAGCAACAATAGGATGTGTAAATGCTAAAGTCCTATAAATGAACACGCCAAAATAATCCCAAAGTCAATTATTTTCGCTAAATTAATTTGTACACTACGAGCTACAATATCTTTTCATGGCAACCTTCGTGTATTTACGTGTGCAATGTTTTTTTTACCATGTCATAAATAGGCGTTAAGCCCGTCCGATGACTAGAGTTACCGAAGCCTATGAACGCCTGTGAACCAACGGCAGAACTACAATGTATCGGATTTATAGACTAGAAGTAAAGAACACGTCATCACAACAGCCGGGTTTGTAATTCAACTAGCTAGAGGGGTAAACGCCATACGATCCCATCCTGCTTCCGTTCAACACTTCAAGCCCACACGCGTCTCAATTCACCCCTCGATCAAAACCCCAAGCACACCACTATCTTGTTAAATTCCAATCGGACAAAGCCATTCTTAAACCCATGGTTTTGAGGATTACTCACCCCAGAGCATGCTTTATCTGCGAACAATGGCCACGATCAGTAATTACTTCCCTGCTACACATAACCAAAACTTCATTATCGATATATTTTCCCCATTTTCTCAACAATAAACCAGTTTGGAGGGCGGCTATCGAGTAGGTTGAATGTCCCAGCGGTAATGTGCTGGTATTTATAAAAATATTGTTCGCAACGAACGCTTTCGGTGACATTTATAGACTGTTTAGATTGTTCTGAACTGATTACATTGAGTTGTTGTTTAGGAGTTAGTGACAATGGTGGGCTACGCGCACCAACTGCAACGCAACACGAATATTGTTTGAATGTCATTCATAGAGAACGGAAATTGGTACGTACAATGCAGGAAATGTTTATTACATGATTTCTAAGAAGCTTGATGGTCTTTGATTGTGGTTTTAATTAGGTGCTGAAAGAGATGTCAGATAAAAATTAATTTAAACACGTGGTATCACTGAGGTACTCTAAAAAACTAACCCTTGCGTGCGAAGCATAGTACACCTATACCTAAATTTGTTTTTCTTTTGTTTTCAGTTTTCTTCCTAGTTTTGACGATAACATTATTAATAGTAAAAGGTTTTTGAAACTTATTACATCATTATAAATAAAACATTTTACGTAGGGTGTTAGAAAAAGGAAAGTCAAATCTGATTACAACTTGGTACAGTCAAGCAATTACAATGCAAATGGAACCCTTTCTACAAGGGAGAATTCAATATAAACAGCCAATTAAAATGCCCGGTGCATCAACCGTGGAAGTATGATCACTGCCTAGCTTCCTTCAATTATGTTTTACTAGTTTTTCCAGTGGTCTCGCCTTGAAAGCGATTTGCAAGTCGGTGGCACAAAAACATGGTGGATTGCCCCGTTTTGGCTTTAAATCTAAACTGGATTGACCACTACGGGTTTATAGTAACCTTAATGATTTAGATTTATGGCTCATGGGACACGGAAATATTATTAAACTTTACTGTTCTTTAGATTATTTTACTTCCGAAGCTAAATGAACAAATGCCATTTATTAAAAAAAGTATTTTTGCTAAATTAATAAAAATAACCTTTTTGCAACTTCATACAAAATATGAAATGAAATTATCACTACACTACAAAAACATTAGTTCTACAATATTTCTTTGTGTAGAAAACAAAAAGTTCGCAGTCGGTAGGATTCGAACCTACGCTCCCAGAGGGAATCTGATTTCTAGTCAGACGCCTTAACCGCTCGGCCACGACTGCCATGAAAAGAGTTGTGAAAATATACAATTAAAACCGTGCATTATTCTGTGTTGACTTTAAATTACTTCAGACCATTGTACGTACGTAAACTTATTATTATCTAAAATTACAGACTAATTCTTGTTCAAGATTTCTATTAGTCTTCATTATACACGCTTCGTTTACAGGGCTCGCCTTGTTTCTATGGCGCCGGCCGCCGGACGACTCTGTAGTCTTTTTCAGAGCTCGAGCTTTTTAGAAGGCTTGAGCCCTTATTTAATTTTACAAGATTGTTATTAAAGTCTTCATTGCATATGCCAGGTTGTTATTCTTATATATCATTATTCTTTAAAAAAATATGCCCTATTTGTTTTTGCATTGTGTCGAATTTACCACTATACTATGTTACCAGTTATATTTTAACTTTATATGGACAAGTGTAATTTGATAGTGGATAAGGATAGTTTTTTTATTCATCATATAGTTATTAAGGTAATAATATTAAAAAATATAATAATTAAATATATTACAGTTATTTAGGCAAACAATGATAAAAATAGCCATGCAAATTTATAGATACCAACAATGATGATATCTGTATCACAGATAAGAAAATAATTCTTTGAGAAAGAGGGATTTTTAATTATGTAAGTTTGTGTTAATATTGTAGCTTACTTCATCTTCTGCATCTCTTCCAAACAATACTTAAATACTACGCACCTTAATAAAATCATATACATATATATATTATATATATATATATATATATTTTTATATATATATATATAATATATATATATATATATATATATATATATATATATATATTATATTATATATGTATATATTTATATCTTTTCTCTTTGATACATAAAAAGTTGAGCAAATAAAAACAAGTGGGGGCGTAAAATTAAGATTAAATTCTTTGTGTAAAATAACATAAAGTTCGAACCTACCATACCCGTATCATTACTGTAATAAGAATTTGAGACCAGTTAGAAATTGTTAGAAACAATTACAAGGAACGTGAAAATATCTCGGAGGAATCAGACAAAATAGATATAAAGGGACGGGCAGAATAATCTATACTAGCCAAATGTCAAATAACTATATGGTAGATTTAACGCTTATATTGTACTGCAATACTAAATAGAACTTTAATCATCATCATCATCAGCTCATTAAACGTCCCCACCGAGGGGCACGAGCCTACCCGTATAGGGTGATTAGGCCTTAGTCGTCCACGCGGGCCCAGTGCGGATTGGACGACTTCACACACAACCTTCGAATCTCTTCGCAGGCGTGCATGAAGGTTTCCTCACGATGTTTTCCTTCACCGTAAGAGCGTCGGATAACGTACATATATTTTCGAAAATTCGAAAATACATTGGTACGTGTCGGGATTTGAACCTCAGCCCTCCCGGTAGGAAGGCGACAGTCCACACCACTGAGCCACCGACGCTCTCTCTGAGGCTCTCACTGAGCGACGAACTTTAATAATTACTTATAATGTTTACATTGATCGTTTCATAATTCACAAAATATGTACCTGAGCGTTTTTGGAAAGTGATTCATGGATCATAACCCAACAAAGTACCAACTTAGTGTAAATTTACAAGGACATATATTATCCAACTTTAAAAATAATTATAAATCTGCGCATCTAATTTTATTATAATTTATTAGTTACCTACGTGCCAAATATGCACTATAGAAAGTTATTAATTTACAATAGAACTAATATAAGACGACATTCGCAATAAATGACATGAACTAATTTATATATCATATTCATATTATAATTATGTACGTGGTATTTTTATGAATGTAACGTTAGCTACATAAAAAAAAATATACAAATTATGATGCAAACGTGAAAATCATTCCGATACGTAGCCGCGCAGACGGGCACATACTATACATTAATTTCGGCACTATCTAACGCGGCGCCGTGGCTTAGTTGGTTAAAGCGCCTGTCTAGTAAACAGGAGATCACGAGTTCGAATCTCGTCGGGGCCTATGTGTGTCTCTTTTTTTTTTATTTTTTTGACATACGCTTTCTTAACTCTAGCCAATATTATTTGTAATTGTACATCGTTGGCGCCGTGGCTTAGTTGGTTAAAGCGCCTGTCTAGTAAACAGGAGATCACGAGTTCGAATCTCGTCGGGGCCTGAGTGGTTGACTTTTTATAAGAATTTGAACTTGGAAAAATTCGACATGACATTTAGAAGGACTTCGTTCGGCATCAAATCTCTCATCCATAATATACAACTAGGATAATTACCTACATTGAACCGTTAATTGACTTTTAAAAATTAGTATGTATTCGAAGAATTTAATTTATAGAACCGCTACAAAGTTTGATGTTTATTTTTGAAACAACTCGATAGTCTTACATGTAGTCATTATTCCAGCCGTATCGGCCATTGCTAAGTTAAAAGGCCCTAAATTCTTCACAAGGTAATTTACAAGGTGGTAGACTCGATACTAAGCTGTCTAGGTAGGTACCACAGCAGTGCCAGATATTGTCCCGTGAAACAGTATTGTTATGCACTATTGTGTTTCGGCCTGAGGACACTAGCTATTAAAATAATCAGGTATAAGACACCTAACATTCAATGGCGGGCACTCCATATATGCAATACCTGTGCGTTCAGACAACCCGGAAACACGCCTACATATTAAATGATTCCCATTCATTCGCCCATTTTCCTCTACAGATTTGAAACCATTGGCGATCTGCTGTCATCAACAGCACTCAATTTGACAAAAATTAAAATTGTTTATTGTTTTTGCGAATCTGTTACCTTGGGTAAGCAGTGCTGCATTGACGGAGAATAATAACTTCATATCAGTTGTTGGTCTCCTTCAATGCCGGTCTGTCATGGTCAGACGTATCACTATCAGATGAGCGTCCTGGCCGTCCTGTACGCTTCGTAACATATAAAAAGATTGTATAATATTTATAATTAAATAATTATCTCGGTAAATGTAAATTGTTTCTGCAAATATAATTCTGTAAAAATCTAGCCAAGTCTCGATGGAGCTGCTTGATTATCTCTAAAAAGTAATGAAATCAAGACAAAGACGTGCCAAGTCTAAGGTTCCTTACTGCAATTAATTAATTATTATGGTTGATGTTGTGTGACTTGGCCGTTGAAGAGTACACAAAGATACAAAACTAGGTGCTTCATGAAACCATTGCACCAATCTGTCGCCAGAACCGCTACCCATGGACGGTACAAATTTGCCACTTGGAAAACGGTGATTCAATAGCCCATCGATTGTAGGCTTGATAAAGCCACTAACGTATAAAGAATGTTCAACGGCCAAGTCACACAACATTAACCATAATAATTTTAGAGACTAATTACTTTTTAGAGATAATCAAGCAGCTCCATCGAGACTTGGCTAGATTTTTACAGAATGTTTTTGGTGGAATTTTACTTCTTTTTGTAGAAACTTGAAAGGAATATTAGACGACCCATTGGGTGTAATGGTTGAAACGTCGGCTACTACACCAAGGGTTCCGGGTTCGATCCCCGGGCAGTACCTACAAATATTTGTGTGCACCAACATGTCTGTTTGTATTGGTCTAGCGCGCTCGACTTGGCGGGGGCACTACCGTGCCCCCCGATTTTTGACATCGGATGAAGCGGCCCACCATGTTAAATATATATTGTTTAAAGGCGGTATGTCAATCTCTTATAGTTTGGCTGGGCTCTTTTGTTATCTAAGCAGGGTCACCAGGTACTCCAGATCTTCGATTATCCAAGTTATTATAGTTTTCCCTTTATGTAACCATTAAACCCTGACTCTGTACCAAATTTCAGGTCTGTGAGTTAATGGGAAGTACTAGTTCTATTTTGATGATTTTGTTATCTAAGCAGGGTCACCAGGTACTCCAGATCTTCGATTTTCGAAGTTTTCATAGTTTTCCCTTTATGTAGCCATTAAACCCTAACTCTGTACCGAATTTCAGCTTTCTGAGTTAATGGGAAGTACTAGTAGGTAGTGAGTGAGTGAGTGAGTGTCTGTCGAAAATGCGAAACTTTGCTTTCGCTTAACGTCGGAACTAAATGACCGACAGACTTGAAATTTTGGATTTAAAGTAAGTTATTATATCTTACTAGATGACGAAAATTTCAGCGCTCTGGTATTATCCAAAGGTTCTCAAATCGGGGCCTGAAAATGCGGCGAAATGGATCCTGTAAAGGATGGTACGGCAGTGTTTGCTTCGCGCTCGACTTGGCGGGGGCACTGCCGTGCCCTCAGATTATCTGTGCTATTGGTTAAATTACCTATCCATATGCACTGTATAGGTATAACATAAGGTTGAATTATTATCAATTAATTTTCTGTCTGTCTTTTTGTAATATATAAATATATTTTTACTACATGCATATGACTAATATAAGCACAACAATATTTTCTAAAAATTTTGGCTGTCTGTTTGTTCCGACTCGGGTAATCTATGAAACGGTTGGACCGATTTTGACAGGACTCCCATTAGCAGGTAGCTTATGTAACAGGAAGAACTTAGACTACTTTTATATAAGAAAAAAACTTTAATTTTATCATAATATTTAGTAGCAGCGCGCAGCTCACGTCGCGATTGTATGCTATTTTTAGCTGACACCCTGGATAAACGCAAAGACAACGTTCACAGACATTTCAATAATCTTTGGCTACGTTTTACTGCGGGAGAAAATCTTATACCGCGGGGAACAACGAGGGGCCACGGCTAGTGTCAAATGAAGATGTGTGTTGTCATAAAAAAATAGATGAAACATGGTTTCGAATTGATATTAAATATTTTTTTATTATGAAAATGATATGTATAGATAAATTACAGCTTTATCAGTAATCTAAAAACGTTTAAGATAACACTATTCGAGTATATATCATTTCAGTCCCACTGACATGTGGCGCCGTGGCTTAGTTGGTTAAAGCGCCTGTCTAGTAAACAGGAGATCACGAGTTCGAATCTCGTCGGGGCCTTAGTATTATTTTCTTAATTTGTACATATTTTGCATCAATGTGTGTACGTTTCCTAAATGCTATTCAAGCATATATATTCATATACAAGAACTGCGTGTTGGTTAATTTATTAATGAAATAAATAAACTTCTTGTGTATGGTGGCTCAATGGTGTGGACTGTTGCCTACCGATCTGGAAGGCGCAGGTTCATATCCCGCGACGTACCTATGTATTTTCTAATTTTCGAAATTATATGTACGTTTATCTAACGCTCCTACGGTAAAGTAAAACATCGTGGGAAAATTGCGCACGCAAGCGATGAGATGCAAAGACTGTGCGTGAAGTCGGCTAATCCGCACTGGGCTCGCGTGGACAACTATGGCCTACACACCCGTACGGGTAGAACTCGTGTCCCTTTGTGCGTACGTTTACTGGGCTGATAATAATTAAGTGAGGCCAGTGGCGTAGCAAGGCGTGAGCGTCGTGGGCGACCGCCTGCCTCTGAAGGGTCTAGCACCCAAAGAGGCCGGGGTTCCGGGTTCGATTCCCGGGCATTACAAACATTTGTGTCCGTGCCTATGTATGGTTGTAAAGGTCTGGGTGTTCTAAGTATGTATTAAAAAATATGTATATAATCATGTTTATCATTTACTGTTGCTTAGTACTTACCTACAACAAGCTTCTCGCTGAATATGGGGCCAGATGGCGCTGTGTGTCAGTGGATATTCATTATTATTGTAGAGGGTAAATAAAAAATAAATTTATTGTTCGAATATCACTCGTATATTCACATTTCTGTATTCACTATTTACACATGTACAAACGTTACAATAAGCGCCTCGCGTAACAATTGCGGACTGTTATATCCATATTTTTAAGTATATATGTACTGATTAGTATCAAAATGTTAACAAATAGATTGGAGAACTGGAGAATTGTATAAAATTTGCATAGTTTCTAAAGTCAAAAGTGCACATTATCTTTTTAAACGATTTCAAATAATTCAATGTATAACATAGTATGCACTTTTAGTGGATATGGCGTATTTAATCTATTTACAGTGACCTACTGCTTTGATGTAGGTATTAGACTTTAATATTTTAGAAAGTGACATCCTAAACAACATTCGAGAATACTTATGGAAAAACGTTTTGAGTGTTGTTAAATCATTTGAAATTGCGAAGAAAGATTTGTCTGCAAGTGTAGATCGAGTAAAAAAGAAGAAAGCATTGAGCCATCATATTACAATAAAGTTTTCTTAAAATGAACCAATGGATTGAAAATCTAGGATAGTAATGATTTTAAATGATTTTAAACGAAACGTTTTATATCATTAAGCTTAACAATGATTTCATGAAACTCTTCGAAACAACCGCTTGCGAAAATGCAAATATGTATGAAAAATAGGAATGATATAAACAGATATATTTATAAAAACTGTGTAATCGATATTTATTGATTTATTCTTTATGCACCAAATACAACAGTACAAAGGCGAACTTATAGGGCATAGATATATTTGCTTTTATAAGTACGACGTCATTCATATCAATCATTCATAACAAGGTATTTTTGAGGTTACGTATTTAATTTGGTTTTCCCTAAATTTGTCAAGATTTTTTTACATGAAATAGTTACCATTGATATCCAACCCAATTCTAGACACTTTCGGTACAATTTTACAAAAATGACATTACTGAATGGTCTCAAAACTTATCATGGAATGACAATAGAAATTGTTGGTGGGGCCGGTTACTATCTAAAAAGTTTCACGCAGTCAATGTAATAGTCAATCAAACATTAGTAACGATTGGAAACAAAAACTTCCTACTTTAATTTATTCGCTCTCGGCATAGCGGAATGATAGCAAAACGTCTGTCATAGTGACAAAAAGCAGACGAGTGATATTGATATGAAACTATGACACTCGTCGAATAAGCACAATAGAAGAGTCAAATGACACAATGCCGAATTCAGCATTTATCTGAGAGGTCATCGATCTAGATTGTTCGCAAGCTGTTCGTCATTTAATTTTCATCAATCAATCAAATCAATTGTAACTGTATTATTTATAATAAACTTATTCGATAAATTAATCAAAGCGGACATTTTATTTTGATTTTCAAATAACTATCCGACACTTTATTTAGTAACATCTATGGATCTCAATTTTATGGGGATCTCATGAAAATGTTGAACCTTTATATGCATACAACTTTATACTTTTCAAGTGTACATTTTATTAAATTACTTAAATTCTTCAAAATCCTACATATTTTGAAGACATTTTGTATCTACATCTAAAAAAAGTCAAGATTTATTTATAAATACAGTTAAGTTAATAAATTGATGCTATTCCAGTCTTAATGAGTACATATATGAACCGATTGAACACTTATAAACATCTAAATCTTTCATAAAATCTGAGGCACATTCAATATACGTATAATACAGTTATTAATTGTTTACTTTAACTTATATTTACACAAATACTCTCTTATATCTAATATGGCAGTATTGAGGTTTCAAACAATAATTACATTACACAGAAGTAAACATCACACGCTTTCAGTCCTAATCCGAATTCGGTGTATCAACAGAAGTATTGTTTTCTGTTACAAAAACTATGTGTTTGGTTTGTAAATGAAAACAATAGGTCTGAAGTATAAAAGCAGCAGAGATGAGAACTGAAAGCATGTGATAGTTTTTTTTATAAATAAACTCTAATAATTTACAATTTATTAAACATTTTATAAAAATCAGTCTCTTTGAACATTTCACTTCACTGTTCAGCAACAGAACAATCACTATCAACAGTCGCAAAAGATCTTGTAATAAGGTCTGTTTTACAACTTCAAGTTTCACTTTTTTATTTTCACTTGTTTTAACATTATTATTGTCGTCTTTGGAATTGTCTTTGAGTTACCAGGTCATATTTTAGACGAATCTGGTGAGCTGCGTGTGGAAATCCCTAAGGAAGATCTGGAGCTGCGGCAGCGTGGGCCGGTCGTCTGGAGACATGGCCCAACAATACGCCATCACTGCGAACCTACGAAACAATTGGTATGGTTTTAATACGCACACAATAAAGCTGCTAATCGTAAATCACCTCTCCAAAATCAATCACGAACCTGGATTAGACTAACGACACTTTAACGACTTTGGCAGCGAGGGCAAACAAATTAATCTGTGTGATATCGAATTTGAAAAATGAATACTGATATTGCAAAAATAATGGGGCGGGGGGGGGGGGGGGGGGGGGGGGGGGAGGGGGGGGGGGGGCCGTATATTAAACGTCAAGAGAAAAATTGACTGAGTATTTTTAATATATGAACCTTTTACCTGCGTCGTTTGTATGTATCGTCAGATACAATTAATGTTCTATTGTGTTTGTAAATCCGATGTATAAAAGGTTTGAAAACTTAACTACGTGTTAAGACCAAATCCAATTCTGAATCACCATAATAAAATAAGTTGTTATTTCGCTAGCTCACAAACTCACAATTCCATGCTGGTCATTAGTCTTTCTACTCTGCGCCAAGAACAAAGGGTTAAACGTACGGAAGAGCATCACTCGGCTTCCCTACAAAATCTTCACTTCCAGAACTCGTCTATTCTAAAAACTATCGACTAGATCAACATTGGCTTTTAAATACTTACAATTCATCAGGACAGTTCGCTGGCTGCTGCAACCGGTACCCGTCTCTTAAATAAGCAGCTACCTCGAAGGGATCCACCTCGGCGTACGGTTGATGCGCTAAAGTCGTGAGCTCCCAGAGTAAAACACCCAAAGCCCACACATCAGCGGCTGGGCTGAACTGCCTCTTAGTCAGAGATTCTAGCGCCAACCACTTGATTGGTCTATTTTCGTTGTCTCCTAAACAGTGATAGTCTGCAGGGAAGAGATCTCTTGACAGAGCGTTGTCGGCAATCATCACCCGTAGGTTTTCATCCACTCTGTTGACAAAAATTAAGGAATTACATTTCAGGACCTGAAACTCTTTTATTCATTACATGTAGGGTTTATAGATAGGCTTTAGATTAAAGTTTTTCTGAGACAAAGTAGACATGTATACTTACATGCAATTCCTGGCAGCAATATCCTTATGTAGAACATGTTGTGAGTGAAGGTACAGTAATCCATCCAAAGCGTGAAGTGCCATCCGCACCACATGCTGTGTGGTCAACGGCGGCGGTGGCGGAGCTGCACCCGCTGCTCCTCCCACAGTCACTCCTCGGCAAGCCAATAGGAACTGCTTGAGGTTTCTCCATCCAGCTGCCCAAGGATATAATAAGAACGGCGCCGTCTGATCTTCGATACTAACGCCAAGAACGGACAACACTCGTTCGTGATGCAGACCATACAGCATACACCCTTCTTGCAGAAGTAATGATACCTAAAAAGATAAAACCGATTAGATCCTGTGTACAAATAATTGCATAATATATTAAAATTTAACTCATGGAATATAAGCTCCGTACCTGAACTTGAGAGGCATGTTCGGCAACCGTCTTAACGAGCACTTCTTGCTCTCTCGCATCTTCGTCGGCATATGTGCCTCGGTACACTCGGCCAAAGGTTCCCTCCATAGCTACTGAACGCAGCCGCACGCGGCATCTCTGTATGGTCAGTTCTGCTATTCTCTGCTGCAAATCTCTTGCCCTTTCCTCGGCAGCAGCCGCCGGGAGGGATGTCGGTCGTCGGTAGCTGGTATAACTGGCGGCAGACTTGCAGGAGGAGTCTGGTAAGAACGCGTGAGCGTCTTGTTCGTCGCTGCGCGCTCTTCGGAGCTTCCTCGCTCGGGCTCTACAAGCGGCAGCAGCCACGACTGCTATCAATAGTAAACCGCCAGCACAACCAGCGCCCGCGTAGAATATATCAGCAGAGGTTTGCGTGTGAGGAACGCTGTCTACTCTCACGGCCGGACGTGGCGCGTCTTTGAGACAGATCTTTCGTCGACGAAAATGTAAGGTAGTAGATGAGGAACCCGTCGAGACGTTGAGCGAGATTGTGACGTCAACTTCAGCGGCAACGGTGTGCGTACAAGGAAGCGTGACTTGCCACGTTTGGGGTTCAGTGGGGACGAAACCCTCGCTCGAAATGTTGAATTCAGGCGGGTGCATCGCTTCAGCGTGAGATACCACTTCCACGTGTAATGTATATGGTAACTGAAACAAAACAAAACACTGGTTAAAACAACAATTGACTTAAATCAATGAGTATGCTGGATGCGCAATAATAGTATGATAGTGCTTCACAAATTGAACTCTGATCTTTGATTAAACTGGCACTACCTAACTAGTGCGGTAAGCGATTGAGTTTTGTCAGCCTTGTAACGTTCTGAGTATATGTATTCCTAACGGTTGTCTAACACGATGTATCGCTGTATCGGGCTTGATGGCGTTAGACGTGGAGTCACCCAATGTTGACAGTGTTTGGCCAGAGCGGTCATTTGGCTAGCAGGGGTCGTGAGTCAGAAAACAGCATATCATGCTTGCCCTATGGGTGCCCATCGCGGTTGACACGCCGCCTGGCGAGTGGTTCGGTACGGTCTGTTTTCAGTTGTTGTGAGATGCCTCCTGTCTCCGGCTATCTGCCTTAGTCTCTTGTTCTCTGGTTTATAAATATGCTGTGAGGTGCTTGGCGGATGCAGCGGTTCGGTGTAGAGTAATCCTTTGGAAGTGTACTCGCGGTTGAGCCGTTCATGACCCTCGACTCTCTTCCGCGGGCTGCAGAGGATTAGAGCATGCTGTAGGCTAGTGCGGCAGTGACGCGCTAA
>PQWD01006503.1:0-19770 GCA_019425675.1 Leucinodes orbonalis | reverse complement strand
TAACCAGAAAATCATGGAGTCACCCTAAATCTACTCGCCCGCTTAGTTGGTAAGCCAAAGACTCGAAAGGCCTATGACTAATACATTCACTGTTTTATCAGTGCACTAGTTTGCTGCATAATTTAAATTGTATTTTGAATGCTTATGTCGTAGGTAGATTTAATGAAAGACGAATCATCTGATGGTAAGTGATGCGGGCACACATAGATATTTTTGTTTTTTATAGTTGCCTAGATGGAGTGCTCCTAGAGCAACAAGTGCTTTGCTTCTTTAAATGTAGATGATAATGGAAATATTGAGTGGGGGTCTTGCCCGGTTAAGCTGTAAAGGTCATCTGCTGCTAGCAGTAGTAGTTATTAGAAAAAAATTGGTTGTGGCAAATTTTTGGGCCTTCGGTAATTTAATTCAGTGGGCGAAACAAATGCAGGGGTGTTCTGTAGGTGTTTCTTGATGAGCCAGCCTATTAGTGCGGAACATGGCTCTTCCATCGTCTCATGGTTAAAATGGTTTTGCTTGCTTATTATGAAGACCCATCTGGTGTAATGTCGAGATGTCCAATGTTTGTACTGTCCGGGTTAGATTTTCGGGCAGTACATGTCTGTTTATACTGGTCAGGGTAGTGGGTTTCTATGTAAAATATGTATGTATTTACAATAAATAAATATATCCATATTACAGGCAAATGCTTAGTTTGGGGCTAGATGGTGTTTTGTGAATGTCAGTTGATATTTATTTATTAGGTTTCACTTATTGTGAAAGTATTGAATAGTTATTTAAGATAATTTTATTGAGCTTGTAGCAAAAATTGATGTTTCACATTTGAAAGTTATAGATGAATACCAAGTCCAACTCAAAGGTAAGATTAATTATTAAGGCTGAACAGGATCTTTGTGAGATCTTCTATATATATAATCTTTTACCTTAGCGTAAAAGATTATATCAACAAAATTTTGATCTCATGTGTTGAATACAAATAATGTAAAGACCATTTCTTCTGGTAATAATCTGTTTCGTATATTAAACAAACATTTATAATATATTTACTTAATAATTATTACTTACTTAATTTTAACTCCCATTACATATGGGTATTTATTTAATTTATACCATTATTGCGATATGAACATTTCAGTAGCCTAAAGCTTAAGTTCATCTGGTTTTTCATAATACTTATTTTGGTTTTAAAGTTAATCAAATGCTTATTATAATGTTGACATTAACGAAAATTTAAACTTGAATTTTTATATTTGATATAATTTTATTAGAAAGAGTAATCGCCACTCATAAACATTTAATTTGTAAATGCCAACAGTAGGCATTACTGCTCTACGATAATTTCGATTTCCATATATATATGGCTGTATGCCATGGTTATAGCCAACTTTGTGACCAACAATAAAAGTGGCCTATACATAATATGTTAATCTAAAGACAAGACTAAGTCTGTAAAGTTTTAATAAAAGCGCACTCGACGCCGGTACTTGGTTACTTACTGTGCTATTTACTTCTGGCTATTACTATTTGTATGGAACCAATACAGTTAGCGAGGTGGACTTGAACTATGATTTTATTCATTTAGTCTTATTTATTATAATAAGACTTAAGAACCTTATTTCAGTAATTAAATAAAATTAATTCAGTCATTTAATCAACGGTTCATAATGATTAGGTATTTTAAATCCAATTTAAATAATGGGACTGAATTATTGTCGTTATTCCTTCAATGCCACCTATGAAATTTAAACAGAGTTCAAATCCGTGAGGAAATGCCCACTTTGAATGTTTATCTGCATCCTTTAGGTGTATGTAAACACGAGGGGAATGGATCAATGTTAATCTGTGTATTCACATTCATACACTTATTATAATACTATTATAGATTTGGATTTTGTTTAGTGGTAGCCATCCTTCATAGCACTGTGATTGATAACCACTGTGCCAGATATCGTTCGTTAGGTTATATGCTTCTGTGTTCGAGGAACCGGGTATTGAAGCTACTGAAGTATCTTTCCACAAATATTACAAATTAATTTAAAGTACTGTTGATACTTTACCACAAACAGAATAACCCCTTTAACTTCAATTTAAAAATAACTTTTATATCAATCTGATTTATCGGGATTGCCCTATATTTATCGTACATTCATAATTTTTCATCGGGTAACTGATGCATATAAGTCTTGCTGTGAGATAATGGTTAGATTTTTAATTGTTTAAACTAATTCCTTTAGTAACTAATATCATGAAATTAAATGCATTACTTTATAACGCCGTAATCTGTTTGCCTTACTTATCGGTTATTTCAATATCACAAACTGGTATTCCAATTTTATTTTTATGTATACATAAACAGATTATTATTATTAGTGCTTAAAGTCTTAGTAACATATACTAAGACTTTAAGCACGAAGTCATTGCCAGTATTATTAATGTATTTAAATCATAATTTGTTAGTGAGTTGAAGATTGAATCACAAGACCTTTTTGTGGTTTCTACTAATAACCTAATTTAGTTGGGTAATTATTACCTTAATCATTATTACATGATCAATGTCTTACCGTGGAATAATGCTATTAACGAATTGTCATGGTTTGCTGATTGCGTAAAATAATTGCTGGGTTGGTTTTTAGCGTTTTGGTTATTTGACTTTCTATTTTTATTCCGTTTACTTAATAGGTACTTGGTACGTAAAATCGCAACTACTGAGCCGCTATCAACAGACAAATTAAAACACCCATGCTTTTCTAGCAATTATTCGATTGTGTTCCTTAAAAGCTTGGAGCACAATCGATATTACTATGCGCGCAGACCGATAGCAATCAACATGTATATCGGTTACCTTAGCAGTCATCGGCCTACCAGGATTGGAGCAAGCAGACGCTTTTCTTTCCGTTCTTTGTTTCGATACCCAAGAGCATTTCCGATGAGGCTGAAACTGGCAGAAAAGTTCTAGCAGAGATGACCAGGAAAGAAAAAGTACTTGGTCCCTGTTTTCAATGGAATATGTGAAATATTTGCATGTTGCAGTTGCAGGACCGAGTCTTTTATCGTACCTGACCATTATTGCGGTTCTTCTACTACAATTTTCTGCCAGTTGCGGCCTCATGCCTCTACGGCCCATCGACCTTAGTTACTCCGCATATAACATACGGTCTACCCAGTGCCTCTTCAACTTTTCTTTTGTTTTGTGTCTTGTTTGGTAAGCTAAATTTATATTATTATATTTGATTTAAATTTGCATAATATTAAATAAAAATCATTAGTGAATAAGTACAATAACATAGTGGTCTCTAGCAAAGGTACGATCTTAAAATAGAAAATATCTTCATGTATATTTATGTAAGTTGATTCAGAGAAAATATTGTCTTGATAATTTAAAATCCTGTTTAACCACAGTAAATATATCACTCAGTAGGTAATTTCCACTAAAACGGGCTGATCGCGCGTTTTGTATACCACAATAGGTACTACACGACTCATTTTTGATTTACACTTTGTGTCTGTATACAGTCACAAATGTGCGTGATGTGATATTCTTGGAAACATTAAGCTTGTTATTTATGAACATTCTTTATTTTGAAGTACCTAAGTAAAAGGACTGAGTTGAATATGACGAAGAGCTATGATTGAATCTACTAACCAATAAACGCAACTTTCGTTTTCATTGTGCACTTGTTAGCACTGACTCTTTCTATCTGTTCAAACGTTTCTGATTAGAACCAATATTTTTTTATGTTACTAAGTGTACAGGACCGTAAGGACAGGACGCTCACCTGATGGTAAGTGATACGCCCGACTATGACAGTGGCATTGAAGGAAAATTAATAACCGATAGACAGTTATTATTCTCCATCAATGCCAGTAATGCCACACTGCGCCCGTCATCCGAGACCACAGATGTTAGGTCTCTTATACCCAAGTAATTTTACTAGCTACGAGTACAGTGCCCTTATCCCATAACATAAAAAGTATAACACTTCACGGCATGATATCTGGCCTAGCCTAGTCTATCTAGATTTTACCGAGTCTACCACCTAGTGATATCTAAGAAGTCGTAATCTTATGCCTACGCTTCACGGGGACCAGCCTGGTACCAACTCAGATTATAATTCATTATTACATGTTTAAATAAAATTTGGTTTTTTATACAAAAATTACTCATTGAGCATCGCAACGCGCTCATTGACGGTTTGCGAACGCTGGTCGTGCGCTGTCTGTGACGGGTGAGGTCGTTGAACGGCTCACGACCACTATGACGTGTCCGTCAACGGACGCGTTCGTCCCCATGTCAGACTTAGTGTCTTTTTTGTTTCTGACTGCTGTTAGTCGCAGAATAGCTCAATAGGAAGTGATGGCTCTGGGCTTTGTACTTGGGTGTCCGGCGCTTGCGCCTCACCGCTGTTACTGAAAAAGCAAGGGTTAAACATTAGGTATAATATGTAGGTCCCGTCAGAGTTGGTGTCTTTTTTCTGACAACGACTAGCTAGTTGGTCATTAAAGCTTTTCCAAGTAACCATCGCAGAAGATTCTAAGCTTTTATACTTTAGTCTTGTGCGCATGACTATTCGCTTTTTGATAATAACTGCAATGGTTAAATCCTTTTTTTCTTCGAGCGATCTATAGCTAGTCAGGACCCCAGCCTCGCCCGGGTATTTCGATTTTTATTCATGATCCAAAATTTTTTTTATAAAGAAATTGAGTAATCTGTCCAATAGTGCAATTTTTTTCTAATCGGTCAAGTAGTTTCCGAGCCTATTCTATACAAACAAACATTTTTTCCTCTTTATAATAGTAGTATAGATTAACTGTATAACTCTGATAATATTTAGACAATTGATTTCCTAATGAATCTGACATCAGAACGGTTAAAGGGTTCATTTAAGTACATAAATATAAGATCAGTTGAAAGTTTATATTGGTTCAAAACATAGCAATCGGCATTGATGCTGAAATAGATATAGAATAAAAGAAATAGTTGTTTTGAAAGATAGAAAATGGGGTACCCTGAGTTTATCTGTTAGTCAATGTTTCTCTGGATAAATTGCAGTGACACTCATAAAATGGTTAACATGAATTGAGTTGCAAACATAAAGAAAATCATCAGGTTTTAAAAAAATATACTTTTGAGTATTTATGTAACAATTAGGCACTATGAAACAAATCAGGAAAGATGGCGACGGAAGTTCCAAAGAAATATAAAGAATAAGTAACGTTTACCCCAATAAAATGGTTTTTATAATGTTCAAAATAACCCATAAATCAATTATATACGGGGAATACACTTGATAAGTACTTTGGAAAAACCAGGCGTGTCAAATATATGAGCTATTGGCATTGATGCTGAATGGAAGTTTAGGTTAGCTTCAAACTTGGTGATAATGCCGTTTGTCGCCACGATAACGTATATCTCTATTTGTGGGTATTACTGAGTTAAAAATGAATATATGTAGTTACATTCTTGTAAGTATTAGTAAAAAAAAATTAATATGAACAAATTAACATATTTTACGTAAATCAAAATGTTTTTAATTATTGGGAATATAATGAGATAGCTCCATGAACAGCAAATTAATTTAATTAAACCTTTAATTAATCTATATCAATAGTTTATGTTGCTTTAAAAGCGTTCTTTTTTACAAAGTATCTGCATTAAAATCATTTTCATCTTAAGCTTAATAAACGTCCCCACCGTGGGGCACGAGCCTACCCGTAAAGAGATTATAAGCCTTAGTAATCCACGCGGGCCCAGTGCGGATTGGCCGACTTCACGCACAACCTTTGAATCTCTTCGGAGGCGTGCGCAATTTTCCTCACGATGTTTTCCTTCACCATAAGAGCGTCGGATAACGTTCATATAGTTTCGAAAATTAAAAAACACATTGGTACATGGTGAGATTTGATCTTGCGCCCTCGCGGTAGAAACGCAACAGTCCCGTTCACGTGATGATAGAACAGTATTATTATTTTTCTCTTCAACCTATTGCAATCCACTGCTGGACATAGGTCTCCCCCATTTTGCGCTAGACATCCCGGCCTCCGCCTTTCTCATCCAGCTTCCACCAGAGACCTTTCGCAAGTCGTCGGTCCATCGGGCCGGAGGGCGTCCTACGCTACGCTTGCCAAGACGCGGTCTCCACTCCAGAACTCGTCTGCTCCAACGGCCATCGGTTCTGCGACATACGTGACCAGCCCACTGCCACTTCAACTTGCTGATCCGGCGGGCTATGTCGGTAACTTTAGTTCTCTTACGAATTAAATAATTTCTAATCCTAAGAGATTATCCCTAAGAGAGACTCCAAGCATAGCTCGCTCCATTGCGCGTTGAGTGACTTTGAACTTGTGAATCAATCCCGCAGTCAGTGTCCATGTCTCAGCTGCGTATGTTAGTACGGGTAGGACGCATTGCTCAAAGACTTTCGTCTTTAAGCATTGCGGAATAGTTGACGTTAGGACATGACGTAGCTTACCGAATGCCGCCCAGCCCAACTGAATCCTCCTACTAGCCTCCCTCTCGAAGTTATGCCGGCCAAGTTGGATGGTTTGGCCCAGGTAGATATACTCCTGCACAACCTCGAGACGGACGCCATCGACGCATATCAGTTGTGGCATGACATGATCTTGAACATGACTTTCTTCCTCTCCTAATTCATGCCAAGGCCAACTCGTCGGGAAGATTCATTAAGGCTGTTCAGCATCTCCGCAAGCTCTTCCGATGACTCTGCCACGATGACGATATCGTCAGCAAAACGAAGATGAGAAATATACTCTCCATTGACGTTGACGCCTCGTTCAGACCAGGTCAGGGTCTTGAAGACATCCTCCAATGCGTTTGTGAACAGTTTCGGGGATATCACATCCCCTGTCTCACCACGACGACAATGGGATGGGTCTTGTCCGCTGGTCTTGGATCTGAACGGTCATCGTCGCTGCGTTGGAGAGACACTTCATCACCTCGATATATCGCCAGTCGACAGTCGAAATGCAACAGTCCCGTTCACGTGATGATAGATCAGTATTATTTTTTTTAATTCCTCATAAAATGTAGGCTTATTACTTAATTACTACTTATAAATTATATTATTGTTTACACCAAGTTGGTGAAATATACTCGTTTCAATAAAGAGCACAATCTTCGACTCTGATTGACTTTCGAAATTGGTCGTGAGAGTGACGTCGATGCACCACCTGTCATAAAAATGCAGTAGGTAGCCAACGCATTTGTAACAACCCATTCAGGTACCTATGATTTCAGCTACTTATAAAAAACATCGATACTTTGAATTACTTAAATTAATGTTTAATTAAAATTGAATGCCGTGTTTTAATAAATATGAAAATGTATATTCAAACCAATGAAACGCGATTTTCGCAATTAATTGAAAATCAACTGAAATTAATAACGAAATTGTGTATGTAATTATTTTCCGTACAGGCGCTTTAAAAGCTCATAACCACAATAAAGCTTTTACGTCACATTATTGTAACGAGTATTTCGGAAAAAACGCCTGATTAAATTGGGTGATCAATGTGATACAGTATATTTATTTTTTGTACGGAATAAAATTCAACTAAAATATTTAATCAACATTTGAAATAATAAAATATCCACTGACATTCACACAACGACATCTAGCCTCAGACTAAGCATTTGCCTGTAGTATGGGTTCTAAATGACGGATAAACATACTTAAATATATATTTTTATAAATACATACATAAATTAAGCAAAGAAACACCCAGACCAATACAAGAAAGTGAAGTATCATGTCATCAGTTTGTTTTATTTGCTAAAATTATTAAATGCTCGTGTTGGCAAATGAAACTAAACAGTACAACGGTCACATTAGGTTCTCTCAAGATGTCCGCGTATGGTTACAGTAAAGTACCACATCTTTACTAAACCTTGTGGGAAGGGAGAAAAAGTCATCTGTCATGCATTGGTCATCACTCGGATGAAATCATAAATAAAAATAATTTACTTACTTCAAGGCAGCATGGTCCTAACCTTAGCCTGTTCCAATTGGAAGTAATCAACAAAAAAAACTAAACCAATATTTGTACGACAAAAAAATGTTATGATAATAATTTAGTCAAGAAAATTCATGTGGTGACTCGGCAGCTTCGAGCACAGACACCAGGCAATTACGGATTCAATGAGAACATTTTGATGTGCGATGCGCTTGGTGCAGTGTCATTGTCTCACATATGTTGAGTAACTTTAACATGCATACAAACATAATATATGTGTGTTTCACACGCTATTACTGTGGCACTTACATGTGGGTGAAGATATTACGTCAGAGCAAGATACGGTAATAATCCATATTAAGTAAATATATTTAACTTATCTTTTATCTTATCGTATTGCTATTTGAAAAGAATTTGTGAATAATTAAAATTCTTTGGAAGATTTTTTATGTTGGACCGATGACGATGCGCAATCTTTCTAAAACTCTCAGTACCTAACGATTGCACACCATTATGGTCTTTTAATTATTAGCAATAATAGCTCTGTCCTTGTACCAAAATTGTAAATGTACTGTCTCAGTATATTTAGTAGGTCTATTAATTAATTCTACCAATCGGAATCTACCAGGATCTAGCGTCTATCTGCATTTTTTTTGTATGATGTCATTTAATTGGCCGTTTTCCTACAATGCGTTATGTTTTACATATTTTTCCAGAATTATCCGTCTTATCTGCCATCAATTTTTCCGATTATTAGTCAAGAGTAGGCTTTACTGTTACTTTAAGATAGGCGATGTAACTGTTTTGTCTTATATAGTGAATAACTATTAAACCATTCATAGAAATTACCTACTTGCTTTTTTATTTATGCACATAGACTACTAAACTTATGCACAAACACGACGCTATTTACTCGTATTTAAAATACTTGCAAAATACAGTTTATTTAATACAAACTTAGTAAGGTTGTGAACTCATTTCTGGGATCAAGCATTAAATATCCAATAAGCTTCCACGAAGTGTCTTAATTAACTTTTAGATAAGTTAACGTCCCACAATTAAACCAGCTTGATAAAATGAGGTTACTATTAAAGTAAATATATAAATTATGGACTTGACTCAAACATTTTTATCGACACGCCTACATTATTGTTGAAAATTAATTAGTAGGCCTTTTCCTTAAAGCCGCTTCCATCCTTTTCCTTTCTGCGTCCGGGTGAGTTGACATTTTTCTTATTAAAAAGGTTATTATTCTCTAGAATGTGATATGCATTAGAATACTGTTACTTTATTTCTCGTAAAGACATGCACACGACTTTAAACTTTAATTACTTAAACTTGTTGTAAAGACGCACATAAAAATTATAAATTGTTTTTTCACATTCATGAATGGCTGCAACATGGAGTCGGTTTAAGGCACGAGACAGAACAGCTGATTGCAATACCCAATGAGGTTAATTCAATCGGTGGATGCGCAGAGGCATCTTGTCTCGACACTGTGTTATCCCTGAATGGATGCAGTATCAAGTATCTACAGTATCTATGACACTGCGTAGTCTGTGCACTTTGCTACTAAACTAACACCATTATATTTTTTAAGAATTTTTTTTTGTACTTGTAAAGGAAATGGCTGAAAAAAGATTCCTAATAATCTGTACATAAAACAACATAATTTGAAACCAGAAATGGGGTTTATTTTTATTTAAAGTTCTAATTATGTTTCTTCTAGTAAAATTAATTTTACCTTAATGTTTAACCGACAGAGAAATTTGTGTTCCGGAGAAAATTAGATACGGTAGTATGAGAAAATAGTGATTTTAATTGCTTTCATATTTAATGACTAAGTCCACAAGTAATTAACTTATAATTTATTTCAACATTATTTATTATTGACGAAAAATGTTGTGCAATGGTTATTATTAGATGACTTCTGGTTATCACATACACCTACCTACTTCACAGCTAGTCAATTGTGGATTTTTATTATTATTAGCCTTTGTATCCTAAATTAACGTGTAGCAAAAAAAATTTAAACCTAGCCTTTGTATCTTTAACTATGATTGGTGACGCACACTTCTAAGAATGATACTTTTGAACGTATACGTTGTATGAAACTAAGATTTGCTATAGTACTATTTCCAAAAAAATATATTATATTAGTAGGTAATTACCTACATTTTTGGCTACCTAGCCAAAGGGTTTTGGTAAATGAGAAATTATTTATATTTCATAAATTTATTGCTTGTTAAACCGACATTGTAGCGACTTCGTACACACAATGTCAACAGTTTTTTCAATAGTCAAACATTGCGGTGGGCAAACGTGCGTTGGTCTTAGTACATTCCGTGAGATTTAAAAAAGTGAAATCAAATGTACGGGATCGATTATTTGGTAAAATGTTTGTCTAATCTAAATCATGTGTTGGACTTGACTAAAATTTACAAAAAAGATACCAATTCCAATTTACAAGTTATTATTATTATAAAAAGATATTACAAGTTACATACAACCGCGTATACTGCGCTCAAATAGTTTGTCGAGTCTCACTACAATTACAGTAGTACAACATTTGAAACAGAACGTGAGATCAATAAGAAAAGCGTGAATCATCCGCCAATCCCCGGGCAGTTCGGAATTCGGACATCTCTGAGGAACCGATTCACGCTGCAAAGTGGTCTTGATTCATTTGAAGAGCAGTTAGCGAAGTGCATGAGACTTCGTCGTGACCTTTGTTTTCATGCCATTTGAGACTACACGTCGAACGGAAACATCTGTTATAAACATCAAAGAGAAAAATAGTTGCTCCGGGCCGTTAGTTCAGGATGGAGACTGTTTTTCTCCTTTAGCACTCTTTGTATGTTTGCAAGGCACGATTACTGTTTTTATTACTTTTTTTCGTTAAGTTTATTTCTTAATTTATAATAATACTATCTTTTTAACACTTTCTTCAATCATACTCTTTTTATTATTTCTTTTTATAATTATAATTTTTCGTTCATTTTGTTCGAAGATATAGTTGTATATTATATAATACTTCACATGGAAGTTCGTTTCATCATGTGTGATGTTAACTGTGTTCACTAGGTGGTAGTTTCGTTACTGAGTCGTGTACGTAGGTTCTACAATAGACGTCCTATCAATTAATTTATCGGCCATAAACAGGAAAAATATTTATAAAAACAAGCACAAACTAGTTATCGTACCTCAAATAGGTAGCACTAATAAAATGAGTAACGAATGTGAGTAACTTACGCGTGCGTTTCCTTTTACATTTGTTTCATTTTACGAGTAAGTAAGCGTGTTTTATTGGTTTATAACTACTCTGATTGCCTATATGTCCCTAAGTAAAAAAAAAACATTATTAGTGTAAAATGATTTTCTTGGGTTTCTAATCTATTCGTATTGTACCTATATATTTGACGAATCTTTCCATTTTTACAACCATTATTTCGAGACTTAAATTGAAAACAAGCATTTCAAAACCACATGTTGAAAAAAATACCTTGCTGTTTCAATTAGGTATTTGTAAGAAAAAGTTGTTTGCCGTATCGTGTTCTCTGCAACGCTGTTTTAAGTAAATCTAAGTAATTTGCAGGCTTCGAGAACACCCGAATAACTGGGGCAATGCGTGATAACCTTCACTCGCCCAAGGGCACGCGTTGTGATTACACAAATAAGGTCACTCATACATGCACAATTATTTGTTTCTTATTGAACGTTAATTATGAAGTATACATGAACAAAGGCTTAACAGGTGTCAATAAACTAAATTACCTGCACGTCGAATATAAAAATGCACAAAGGGCAAGTGATAAAAAGCCATATGAATCGAATACGTGTCTATAGTGTCACTACAAAACCTTATTTATTCGGGCTGTTTTGCTTGAGGCGGTCTCTTAATCGTGTTACAGCCTTGGAAACTAGGCACGCTCCGTTGAGCATGACGCGGCGGAGGTAGACTTCAACCTAGCGACCGACGGTAACTTTAATCTACGTAGGTGTACATACGATCTGAACCGTACTATCCTTAATATATTTTTCCATGTATCGGAAAACCGCTATTATGTCAGCGCGGCACACTACGTAGGTATCTAGTTTATCTTCACAATTTCTTCAACTGACAATAATTTGTGATTGCTTTGTCACGGTAAAATCAACGGTAGACAAATTGACTTGTTCACTTATTGTTTACTTGTTTTGTACTGCCCTGAGATCGAACCCAGAACCCTTACTGTAAGAGTCGAGGTCTCAACCATTAGGCGACATGTCCGTCATAGCAGCCTCTTAACTAACAGGATTCAATTTTAGTTTTTCGAATTCATTCAAAATACAGAGGAATATTATCAATCTGCCCATTTCCCTAGTCGAGGGGTTAATTAAGGAGCTAGGGTGGGGGACTGGTTAGTTGTTAGCACTGTTAGCAGAGTTATAATGGCCAGTGGCAATGATCCATAGTAACGGAGCTACGTTGCGACGGAAATCGTCTCATGTAATGTTGCTATGCGTCTGGACGTTTTCCGGATAAAGTCGGACATAGGCTTTTTAATTGCAAGTTTGGATTTCTCAGCTTTTGTTAGGCGTTTGATATTTCGCAAACGACCGCTGCACTGGTCGCTCTTTTAAAAGTATTTAATTTATCGTAATAATAATTAAGAGCGTGAAACAATATCCTTAATATTGAAGAGTTTGCGGTATTTATCCAAATGTCAGGCTAAACCGGCTATAAGTCCGACTATTAGGTTTGGCGACCTGGACACCCTAGTCTCACGGGTTAATTGCCTTGAATGAGTCGACACGGACGCGCCAGACTTCTTCGTCTCCGGCTTACGATAATAATACAGCTATTGACTAGAGTATTCTTGTTGTACGTTCACAAGCTGTTTTTGTTTCTTGGCAGGCGTGGCGCATTCGCTGAAATATTTATATTTTATTGCTTTTCGTACACTAATACGAAGTCACTTGATGCTTTTTCATTATTTTAATACAACAATGGGAATCTCGAATTCTTTACAATGGAAATTTGGAATGGGTGAGCGATCACCAATCCGCAAAGAGACAGCTCTGGTAACAGCCCAGTCACGTTGTTGTGTTGTGTATTGGGTTTATTGACTGATTGATTGATTAATTCCTCCTAATGAGTAAGTAGTTAAAAAAATTAAAAAAATGTTGAAAATAAATCATTGATTTAAGGTGTTCTTATCAAATAGATGTGATATATGTATTGAACAGACTTTACGAAGATGAATACGAGATAAAATTAGGAGTTTATAATAGATGGAGCGCGGTCGATGACCCCAAAGCCGCTGGCCGTGGGCGGGCGGAGTGCGCGCTTTGGCGCCCGTGTAAACAAACAAAGTTGGACGATAGCTTAGTGCCGCCATACAATAAATAGCCTTTTCTGTTAAGTTCGCAGCCGCTACCGTTTGTTTTTGCTTTGCTGGAAAATTAATGTATACTTTCTTCCTAGGCTTTGGCGACTTAAATGGTTATTTGGTTCTCAAATACATATATAAGAGTACGAAAAAAAATAATTACGTATTATCAAGGTCAGCGTGCAAAATAATAATATCATTACGTTTTCGATCAACAATAAACTATCTAGATGCACAATCACGAAGAAACGTCAACAAAAAAATTCGGAGCCCCATGATGCATACGTATAGTTATGTTATATTAAGAACGTAAATAATTCATTTAAATTTTGACCTTAACGCGTCATAGGAAGAGTACAAATCAAAAGCACACTACTATATTATGACATGTAGCGAGCGACGTCATTATGAATGAAAATTCTGCCAACTGGGCAGACTTTTGCCGTGGACACATTTTGGGTGAGATTGTGCATGCAGTTAGTTTATTGTTGATATAGGCTCTAAGCAGTACGTTTAAAAAAT
The DNA here is from genome assembly GCA_019425675.1 of Leucinodes orbonalis. NCBI lineage: Eukaryota > Metazoa > Arthropoda > Insecta > Lepidoptera > Crambidae > Leucinodes > Leucinodes orbonalis. The sequence continues at coordinate 5,908 of PQWD01006503.1, read as the reverse complement.
AATCTTATTATGTTTTTGCCTATACTATTCAATAATAATAAAAGACATTTCCGACGATTTGCTAAAGGTTTATATACGGAAAACCGAGGACGTGATATCCTAGCGCACTTACGTTCACGTTTATCGGTGGACGATGATAGGTGAAGGAGACACAAGTATTAGTCGATGCTTTTATATATTTCATTCTCATGTTTATAATGATCATTTTGAAACGATTTAGATATCCTTTAAATACTATCTGGGGATGCCAATACAAAATCTATTGTTTTAGTGACAGTTATGAGGTACTACCGACCAGTTATAGTTACTTATTTAACCTATAGTAAAAACACTTTTCCGAAATTCAAAAACATGGTATGCTCTACCACAATAGCAAAGTAAACGGTAACTATTAAGTTTTTGTTGTCGCGCGGCTAGTGGGCATTTATCAAGGACTGTGCCGAATTTACAGTACCTTTATTACGGTAATCATTAATTTCGTTATTTATGAGTTAGTAAGGCGCAAAGATCAAGTAAGTATTGCTATATTATTTTAATAAATAGCGAGGGGGGTACAATTCAAATAGCAAATAAAACCTAATTTTTGACATGCCACATGCACATTAAAGAAAGAAGATATTCAGCACGTGTACAGGCATGTAATGTAAATATTTAAATATTTCTAATAAGATAACAAATTATTCGTCATGTCGATATATTCAATCACAATGTGTTTTCAAATAATAACTTTGTCCTTATAAACTGGTGAACCGAAGAGTGTGTATCTTGGTTTGTCCAGAAGTCGACATTTGAAGCTGTTATGATGATAATGATATACCTATCCATAAAAAGATCACATTACATTTGGTTTCAATTCTATATAGGTACTTATATATTTAAATTTTATATACAACATAATATTTGTACACATGGGCCCAACGCAGTTTTAGGTATTCAAAAACACAACTGGAGCGCAAAAGTTTAAAACGAATATAGCATTAGTTACATAGGTTCACGTTCTTAAAATTTACCGGTACTGAAATCATGAACCATTCCTGTTACTAGCTTTTGCGCGTGACTTTAACCCGCTACTTCATTAAAACTGCGATATATCCCGATTTTGAAACATTCTTCATTTTTAGGCCCGTGTTCTAGAACGAGACTCAACGTTGATCTTTACTTAAATTGAGTTAGAAAGGGATGGCGCTATATGCTTGAGTCTCGTTCTAGAAACGGGTCTTAGAGTTTAGTCTGTCTCTATTAATAAGCTATCTAAAACTGATGTTTTTTACTAATCGGACAGTAATTCCTGACATTAGGACGTTCATACATAACTCCTCAGGTTTTTAATATTTCGTAAATATTGACCCTTGCGGAAAATCGGAAAATCCCCACTGTATGTAGGTTCTTAACAGGGGTGTGCCTTACATGTGTGCTTATATACTCTGTTTCACACAAAGCAATTTCTTATTAAAGCTTATGTGATTGTCGAAAGCGCTAAATATTATCATATTGCAAAAAGAAAGAACTCTATAAATTACTATAAAGGTGATTTTTCACCATTGATGCACTATTAGAAAGAGAACTTATGTTGCTCTGGATGCCTATGATTTTTACCAATGAAATCAGTTTATGTTGTTTATAACATAGTATTGTTCTAAGCGCTAATTGGATAGAATCATACGTATCCATAGCGTAGGACATTTGTATTGGAAAAGCGATACTAACCTCTGTTCACGCTTTCGCTTTTCAGCTGGCATAAAGTCTTGAGACGTTATGACAGATGTAAAAACCATGTGGACACTAGACCCCGGGAGTTGCTATATTGATATAGAGTCCGTTTCCTGGTTCCATAGCTTCCTGTCTCTCTCTCTCCACACAATAGAATATGTAAGATATTTTATTGTGTGAATGTGTGGATTTTATTTGATTTCTGAGAGTTTAAGTATATATTCCGAGATATTGAGCTATTCCCGTTTGAATACAGCTGATTTGGTAGGATGCATTCAAACATTCAATGATCAATGGTTGGCGAAACGTTGCATTCAATGCTCAAATTATATGTACAGCATTTAACTTCATAAAAGAAGTACCATATTTGGAAACAGGTTTTGGGTTTCTATAACGGGAATCAAGCTTTAACTTGAGCTTTTGTAGATTTGCAAGCGGAAAAAAAAATGCTTTTAGGATAACGGTAGGTTGTTATTTGTTACTTTTAATACATGGTTACTCTAAGTAACTAATTACTTATCTATTTCGCAGCTGTGATTTCTTAGCGATTAAATAATTACGGTTATCCATTAAATTTGCCATAATATGAAACTAATTTAGAAAGCTATACAATTATCTTTGGTCCAATTTACAAATATTGCATTCATACAAAAAACACGGTTGCTTCGCAAACTTCGGTTTATTTATGATATCGTATTGTTCTACTAAGTACTGCCTAAGATATTTAAAACAGGTTTAAAAGCCAAAAAAGAAAACATTTCCATATTTGAAATAATGGTAAACGGAATTAACAGCAAACATATTGGGAACAATATTTTTAAATACTACAAAAGTAGAGAAAACGTACACTTAATCGTACTCTTTATTATCACTCTACAATATCATTAAAGTATTTCATAAAATGACTGATAAAATAAATAATGAAGTTTAAAAAATACTTCCACAATACATAAAATACGATTCAACTAAACAACCAAACCTGGTTCCTAGATAACATGGTAATGGAAAATCCCGTCAAATAATACAAAACAATGTAGACAGATGTACACAGATTCCGCGAAATACCAGCCAATATTCTGAGTGCAGATTCGAAAATTGTGATGTTGATTAGGTTCAAAACTTGATTTGAAATGCTAATTTACGGAATTTATTATATTCAATATTGTTATATTATCCAAACATTACCATTTAATTTTTAAACTCAAAATTGTTATAAAAAGTACATTACTTGATAAGTTAAAGCCTTGATGACATAGATGGAACATAATGGAGAAAATTTAATGAAAAAGCTCGTTTCAAGACAGACAGATTTATTAACACTTTGTTAATCTATAGCCCCCATTTTTATGACTAATTTTAATATTTTGTAAACTATCTTAAACAAATTCGTACTACAATAGTCATCGCTCATCATCGTATTGCATATGCGGCGGCTCTTCCGTTGGATTATTTACAAATTCCGTTTATTGCTCGTTCATACCGAGGGCGGTGCGCGTGTCACTAGGTCAGTGGAGCGGACCACCCCCGCCCCAGTCACAAAGCTAGCCTTAATGCATGCGCATTGCATTGGTTTTTTTACAATTTACTTCGACTACAAGTAGCAACCCGCAGCAGTCCTGCGCTGAATTGGGGCCATCTCACCGACTAGAAGGGTATTCAATAATCTCTACTTGGTTGGTAGAGACAGCAGTACACAGAACTATAAAAGGTTAGATGTAATGAAGATCGTTGCTACCGTTGTCCTGAGCCATCTCTTACGGCACCCGCGGGCAGAGTATAGAGAGAGAGTGGTATTCTTATCTACAACTTCTTAACAACTGCGACACTTTTAACAACTGACGCAACTTAACAATTCGCGTTATTTGCAAAACAGTTACTAATAGCGCTTCGTAATTTAATTGACAATGCGTTGTTTGTTGACTTGTAGTTCGAAGCGCAACACTAGGTGTGTTTACTAAAAAACATTTTCGTTAATTCTAGGTCTAGGTCTTAACATGTTCCACTTTTGTAATCACCAAGCAATTCAACAGTTATAACGTACGGCGGTAATTGTGTTACGTCGCACAAATTACACGATATCACGTTACTCAGGTTTACTACAATGAGTCAGGCAGTAAAGGCGAACTTTATGTTGAAGCTAAAAGCGATGACAGTCAAAATGCATAATATTCTTTTTTACTTTTACTAACATAGTAAGATATTAAAATATACACTCAAGTCAACATATACAAACATACGCACAAATGTTATTGCTGCATGGGGATTAAAAGTTTACACATAGGTCGTCAATTAAGGCAAGCAACTATAACTTCCTAACTTGAACAGTATCTTCTTGTGTTGGTTAACTTGTCGATGCTAAGCACTCAAGTCCTTCAATATACTGACAATATCATCAATACAAATGCAATGAGATTCGTACTTAGTGCAAAGTTTGTTATAATATTATAGTATAAATGTTGTCAACAAATGTGTTCTGTTGTTGTTATTAGCTGTAACTTGACACGTCATTGATTAAAATGAATAAAAACTTCATCCAAAAGTCAACAACAGTCTGTATTTCTTTTATTTCCCTGCATTGTGTCTAGTGTTTCTAAGACAATCAGGTTTTATGTAGTGTAAAGATGAAATGCAGATCCAAACTTATTATAATATATATGCTTTTTTCATTTTATACTTATCCAAGAAATGTCTTTTAAAAATTAAGTTAACCTCCGCGACTTAAATTAGATAAAAAATATTGTTGTTGGATCGAATTTGACGCTTTATAAGGCGACCAATATTGGCCACTTCGTTAGCCAGATAGAGTCCGGAAAACACGAAGAGGCAATTCGGCAAGAAGCAAGTGTTCTCATTTTAATAACCTTTCCGTATTTGAGTTGTCAAAAATATAAAAAAACTACCTTTTTATGCAGAGTATGTATAGGTTGTTTATATGGCCGCTACTATGTACCATTAAGTTCTACGACGGGATTATCACGTGCAGCATGAGGTTCGCAAGTAATTCCCGATGTCGTCTATACCTGAAACTGGCACGTGCCGGCTCAATGCTTACAAGTGGAAACCCAAAGGGATAAGGGATTATCTGGCTGCGCCTCGGGATTTCAACTTCTGTTTGGGGTTAACTTTCTTGATGTTCAGATATCACTTTTATTATTAAGTTGCACAAGTTTATTATTAAACACTACGCCCGTATTCTAGAACGAGACTCAACGTTGATCTTTACTTAAATTGTGTTAGAAAGAGATAGCGCTATAAACGATTAATAGCGCATCCCTTTCTAACTTTATTTAGTTAAAGATAAATGCTTGAATGTCTTCTAGACGGCCTTAATTACTTTTGTACCGACTTCATGTAACGATATAATATAAGCATAAATTACCTATCATTTAAATCTCCTGAAAATCAAGTTATACCTAGTTTAGACAAAATGTGAATGAGCTTGTCATTAATATTTATGTTCTACAGAAATAAATAATTTGATTTGATTTAATGTAAATTTAGTAACCATCATTATATAAATAAGGTCTTGCATTGCCAGATTCCAAACACATAAAAATATAGCGGTCTGGCGGTCAAAGGGTTAAACAGTATTTATCTATTAGACATTGTGAACACTTACAATATTTTTTACTAGTGTAAACGTCCCATCAAGTGAAATCACGGGAAATGGATGTTCTGAACTAGAGTATAGGAGGCATGATAAATATTATATACACAAACACACTCATAAACACTCAAATATTGTCATTAAGATGTAAGCTATTACTTAATATATTATAATACAGGTAATAATGATAATATGATTAATATAATATGCTTCGTCAATAGTTTGAAAAACCATTGATATAAACTATACTAAACAACCTATATTAATCAATAAAATTCTCAATATTATCAGATTTATCAGTCAACCCGAAACCAGTAGACAAAGTTACTAAGATAAATTACTCGCTCGTACAATACAAATTTGACAGTGTTGCGTATTTTCAATCCCCAGCAACTTTGCACAAATTTGATAGATATCCATTGACCTGATTTACTTTTCAACCTACTTCAAAAAGATGACAAGGATAACAAAAATGTAATTAGTTGGTCGAGCACAGAATGTATTTTCCCACAACAAAACAACACGTCGATGGTACCAAGGGACGGCGGCAATTACTTACGACAGTTACGACTACCTCGACACAAGCTTTCT
>PQWD01006501.1:0-19226 GCA_019425675.1 Leucinodes orbonalis | reverse complement strand
AAGTCGCGCTGAAACTCGTTGGGAGATCTAATAATTATTCCCAGCCAGACGCGATAATCAGTGCTCGAAGTAAACCCGATTTTTTTCCGTTAACCTTTTACCATACCTTTGAAACTATCTGTATTTTTACTAATAGTTACCTTTTAACCACCAGGATTCGAGGTACAACAGCATATTAATTGTGTCTCTTGTCTCTCTGTCTGTAGTGGTTAAAGGGATATTCAATTCAAATGAATTTTCAATCAACACACTTGAATTAGTCACTGTTAAAAATGCAATTAATACTTTTTACTTCTGCAAAATTAACATCACTGATTGTTATGGTAGCATTTATTTGGCACATTTGCATTTATTTAAATACATTTAACTCTAAAGTGCAGTGTTGCCAAGACGCACAACTTATTGCTGGCAACACCAAGGGTTAAGTAAGTACAATAACCCACGTGAATTTAATAATTCCCACACAACGCAGTGCGCTTTTTAACTATTTCATCACAGTATATTTACCATTTATTAAAATGCATTTTACAATTTATATTTAAGGTGTTTTATAATACTCATAATAATTCGCGCAAAATCATTATTTATTGTAAATAACAATAAGTATGGTGTTCAATATCAAAGGAATATAAATTAACTCTACTTAACTAGTTTTGTATGCAGTTTTATGAGGAGTGCATAATTTTAAAACCCCATTGTTTAACTGCAGCTGTGTATGCATAAAATGTTTAGAATAGATTATATACATATAAAATAGATTTTATGTCGTCCAGTGTATAGGATAGGTATTATATTAAATGAGATATGTACATTATTGGAAGAGAAATGGCTTCAGAATCTTCCAAGATTCTATATTGACTGAAGTGAAATAAAATTTTCGAGTTATACCATAAAGCTTAGCACTATATGCATAAAGCTCTTTGGTGTTAGCTTGAAAATTTGTTTATGTTAAAGTTTTTCAACACTTCCAATATTGTGAGCTGGTACATTTTAATCTTATATTAAATCAGGTGATTGTTTATTTTCGTATGAATCAATATGATGCTATTTTTTTCTACCGGTTTTGTGAATCGGTGTTATAAATTAGAGGTCGAATTCAATTAATTTCTGTACTTGCATCGAAATGTTGATATTAATAGGGACCTTTCCGAGATTGCTACTGGCCAATCTTGTTTGGTACAGTGAATTGGCAGTTAAAATCATAAATTAATAACAATGAAGATAATAATAATTATAAATCTTTATTGTTCACAAACACGTTACACTTGAAATTTTTAAACACTTAAGTACCTAAACTAGGTCGATCCCGTTCCTATAGGCACTTCAAGATATACATAAAAAAGAGATAGATATGAGATATCCGATCTTATAACATAGTAAGACAAGCTGTCGTATCTATCTCCTCGAAAGGTAGATAAACTCGTATTAAATAAATCACGAGATTTTTACTGCTCATTAAAATTAATCTTATCTTTCGTATGTGAAGTACATAGCTTTTAATATCCGACCTCTGGTAATAAATTGATGTTAACGCCGTAGGTGTCCATGTTAAGACAAAATAATTGCTCAAACACATGAGGACATACTCGTTTTATCTGTAAACGTTTCCTTTACAGAGCTATACGCACCTAAATGTGCTGTTCATAAAGGATGGCCTACGAGCGTGCTATACAATATCATGATCTCATAAATGTTATTTTTATTGTAAGTTCTACATTACCTACGTGTGCTGTGGTTCCATGCGCAGGCCGCAGCCACATTTAGTGGTAACGCACAAATGAGATTGAATTTATGTTTTATTCCGTATTTGGAACGATCATAAATTAGGTATGAAGAAAGAAAGAAAGAAAAAATCTTATATTCAAATAATCTGTTACGATACTTTTGAATCGTCAATTGTTATTAATTATCATATTTTTTGTGACTCTACACCGGTTGGAATAAGTAGGATCTTCGAGAAGAGCCGCAGAAACTCGAGTTACTCTTTTAATCTTTTTATATCAGTGGTTACAGTTTTGTCATTTACCTACAAATAGCTTTACAATATTTATTACAAGATTTTGTAACTGGAACAGCTAAGTGCAAGACCACACATCTTTATCCGATAAATATTCTTCTATTGTATATAACCTTTTTTCATGAGGGTTTTTTTAATCTTTAATTTAAACTGGTGAAAAGGCATCGGAAGATTTTGTGTATTTTATTAAAGAATGTTATGCCTCTTCCAACAATGATTTTCCCTACTTTACGAGTCTAGATTTTGGGACAGCAAGTTTGTTTTTGCTCCTAGTATTAAATTATTGTACGTCACATTTTTTTTCAAAACAAATGAAGATTTTGTGGAGAACTAGATTATGGTAAATTGTATTTGTGACGCTACTGTTAAAATATCGATTTTTTTAAATACTTCCCGAAGTGAATCACGTGGTCTAAGTTATAAATGGCTCGGATGGCTCTTTTTTGAAGTAAAATATGGTTAATATCAGCAGCTGAAGCCCACAACAGAAGACCATATGACATTATACTAGTGAAAAATAAATTATATGACCATAGATAAGGTATGTTGGCCGTCAACTCGGTTTACCAACTTTTTTATCAAAAGCCATACAACAATATGACAGTTACGTTCTCGTTGCGTGTAATTTCATTGTAAAAATGAAGAATGAGATATGTGGTTAGTCTTGCAAAGTTTGATCCATTTCCAACTTAGTTCACTTTCCAAATGGAAACAACACAGCATTGACTATTTAAATAGTTTTGTCAAAACAAACTTGTGTGAGTGTTTTCTAAATATAATTATATTTGTGATCGAGTTTCGAAATACTTTTAAAATAAACTAGAAATTAACAAGTGTACCTAATAAGCCTAGTCCCGTAACAATAGTTTTAAATGTGATGTTTTTACTTCAAATTGTATTATTTGGCAGTTACTCTAAATTACTATGTTTACATTGATTTTGGTATCAATTGGTTCAAATTTTGTAACGGATGCTTCATTGAAATAAAAATATTGTAACTGTGTAATGAGTTATTTTCTTTAATAATCCTAAACTATTATTTTCTTCAAACTCTGGTCCTTTGGGATGCATGTTTGGGACCAAACCTAACAGCCTCTATCGAATGTTTTTGTATAGGATACTTTACACATGGCGGATCTATTATAGAAAGCATAAAATTATACAACCCATGATGACCTTCGCCAGGTATGACTGTGTTGGTGTGAAAAAATATGGATATTTTTTTTTTGACACGAAGTACAGTAAAAATAAAAAGATCCAAACAACAATTCAAGCTCAATTATATATTTCTCTTGATGACATTAAGTACACAATTTAAAAGTAAATAAATCAATCTTTTACAATATAAGGTAAAACTAAATAATGTCCATATAAATAAAAATATAATAATTAGTAGTGCATCGAAATCTGTTTTCTTGGTAGTGATAATATTTATTGATGTCTGATCACAATCATACTCTCTGTACATTCCAGAATGTTTCTTATATGCACGATGCAATCGTGCATATAAGAAAGTATTAAGTTTATAAATATTTATAAGTTTTATTAGGTTATGTGCAGTCTATGTAATTTTTTTAAAAAAAATAATCACTTATTATTTTTAAATATATTTCTGTTCTATGCCATCATTCAGTTCAGGTAAAAAATTAAGGGAACTGTTTCACAAAATTAAATAAAGAATAAATCTTGAATAAGACAATGAAATGAAGTTGAAAAACATGAACATAAAAACAAACGGAAATCCATAACAAATCGGGTCTACAAGATTTATCGTTGGAATGTTATTAAATATATTTTGTTTAATACAGTCCACTTTAAAATTCACCTTAAACGTAATGTCGTTTGTAAATAGAGGCAATTATTTCATAATTAGGACGTGAGGCACGTATCGTATCTAAACCTTACTTTACCAAACACTATTCATCTGACATACATAGACTTTCATACACGGAATGCTATTTTAAATACTAAATGCCGTCTCCAATTCTAATTTTCGCTTCATACGTTGCTACAATCGCATAATTATATGACTAGGTGAACGTTCTAAACAATAAAAAAAATAAGAGAGAAACTGCATAAGATTTTAAAATACTTAAGTTATTTTTTGTCATAAGTTAATTTCCTTCGTTTCCAGGTACGCAAAAGCAATAAAAAATAAAACGATGTATTTAGTCAACAACTATTGTACATATTTACATAATTTACTAGTTGCAAGCTGCTAAAAAAAGAAAACTTACGTATCCAGTGCATTCTTATCAATTATGTAAAACTACATGCAACTTCGATATTTATATTTTTATTAAAAATGCAAAAGTATCCATAAGAGTATCAATAACTTAAAGATCATTGAAGAAATTGTTCATACTTATTCTCATTGGTCTATAAGCCTGTACCAAGCTGCAATGCATCTTTCGCAATTCTAAATTCCAATTTTATTGTTACTTGTAATATTTTAAATACCTAGTAGTTTTGTATAACCTAACNGGCAGTTTTTCATACTCTCATGATTTTGGCGCGTCCCAAAACAGTTTGGGGACTGTTATAACTTAACAGTAAGAACGTGAAACGAATGAAATCTAAAAATCAAAGAAATCCGGCAGTAAGGCTTCGGTCAATACAATGCATAAATTTGGTTTCAGACATATATTAAGTTCTTTTTGTGCAGTAGCTGTCGTCTGTGAGTGCCGTCACAATTTGGTCTAGAGACTGCTTGGTCATGGCGGGATCTATTCTAATTGCAGATTGCTTTTATGTACTCCTGCGGCTGCGAATCCGAAACAAATGTTATAAGAAAATGAATATTTTGAAATGTTTATCAGTTTAGGTCTTTACAGAACATTACCATAACCATATACGACTAAATAGTCGTACGGATAATATCTTTGCTGGTGTTAAGAAATGCAGTTTAGTAGTAATATGCTCATCATGTATCATATTATTTCAGCGTTTGTATCGTAGCTAATATCACATATTGTGTAGAATTTCAAAACAGGTGCACCATGAGTTCAGACTTTTATACAATTTATTATGTTACATACACTACGACATTATTATGATTTGTTTTTCAAACATTTTCATAACTATATTTTTTCTTTGTTTTCAACGTTCTACGTTTTTATATCTTGAACGAAAAAAAAATATAGATGAGTAATAATTTTATCGGCGTGTGAAAAGAAAACACCTTTAATTAAATGGTTTGTATAAAGTTGATAAAAACGTGCTTCACTGAACTCTCATTTTTAACTATGTAACCATGTTTACCATCCTCGGACCTTCATTACCAAGTGTTCGCAAAGTCCACGACAATATTTCCGAGCGCGCATGACGAACGCTGGTTTATTAACAAACTTGCCGTTTACTTAACGATAGTTTGAAATCTTCTGTGTCCTCGGTACGGAGTTAGCAGCTCCAGCACCGCAGAGGTAAACGCTCGGTAAATCATTCATGTGTGGTTTGCCATTACAATGACTAACAGTTTGCTTCCTTAGTTTACAAGTCAGAGAGTTGAGTTTTGATTACAACTTAAATAGGTGTTATGGTTTCAAGTATACCTTGAACCAGAAATAGTGGAAGAACTTTGATATGGTAATTCGCAGTAAGGTTCTAGCATTTTGACGACCAATTTGGTGTAATCAACAATCGCTTCATTAATTTCTGGACCAATGCCTATAACATCGCACAAAATATGAAAATTTTATTTGTGAATATTTCGAGGAAACTCTTTAAGGTCTGGTATCCTTCAATAATGAAAGTCGCCGAGGATCGTGGACTTTATAGCTGATAGTATTATAGAACATTTGGTTATTAAATTACAACAATAAACATGATTTAATCGATCCCATATAAATACTTGGACGAAAATCCCGAATGGATCCTGAAGAGAAACATTTTGTGATCGATCATTATTACTTCATAAATATTATTTGTGATGGCACGACTACTGGGAATAATTGTTCATAGTTCTGGTATAGTCAGTATTGGTCAAAAACGCAGATACGTTTTTGTATTGGTCAAAAACGCAGATACGTTTTTGTATTGGTCAAAAACGCAGATACGTTTTTGTATTGGTCAAAAACGCAGATACGTTTTTGTATTGGTCAAAAACGCAGATACGTTTTTGTATTGGTCAAAAACGCAGATACGTTTTTGTATTGGTCAAAAACGCAGATACGTTTTTACTTCTTATTATATCTAAAACAAAAATAAACGAATAGATTTCTTGGAAATAATACGATCTGTTAGGACACATGTATTAACGACTTTGTCATCGTGTAATCGTTAAGCAGTTGGCTACTACACAGTTGATCTCCGTGTATTACAGACATTGAGGTATATTTAAATCTATGATTACAGACATTTGTATGCGTTAACATTATGTTTATATATTTGAAGTTTTTTTTATAACGTATTTAAAAGACTTGTCTAAATCCCAGGTGAATGTTTGATCACGAGCCTCCGCGTATATGGGGTTTCTGGACCTCCCTATTCTTCCAACGGAGGAGTGGTGGATCCACGAAATAACGTCTACAGGCTGCACGGTTGGATGCGCTCAGCGCGAACTCACAGCCAGTTTAGTCGGTAAGAGAACGACATAACTATCCGTCATAAATAAAAGACAGTAGATTAATATAACGTGGATTGTTATCCGCTCGAACGTAGCACGCGCGTGGACAATAGATTCATGTATTGTGTGTTGAGAGTTTCCACACGTGCTATTTACGACCGCCTTACGATCTGTTTGTAAAATCAGCGTTTGGACGACAATAATATTATGTATATATAAAGGTAGATACGCAACCCGTGCCTTAAAAACAAACCGCCAAAGAGAATATAGTTGTAGGCTCTTTCTTTAGGTAATTATACGCTTATTCGAAATATGTGTATTACGCATACCACGAATCTATACTTTTTACATCATTGTTGGACCACAAAAATATTTGAACATTGATAGCTTGCTCGTTCTACTATTTGATAACTATGGTAATATTAATATTATAGCACCACGTTTTCCTATCCTGTTTTAGCAGGTTGTCAAATATCAGTTTTTTAGGTCGATTAGGATGTATTTTATTTATTTATTTAATCATTTATGCACACAGTTATACAATAAAAAACAGGTACATGGAAAAAATTGTACAAAGGCACTGCTTATTTCATTACGAAATTTCTTCCAACAGGCCTAAAAAGGAAATTAAGTGTGAGAGGTAGACAGTGTGCACACATATACTGCATACATACACATACATACACACACACACACACATATTACATAAATATATATACACATACATATACATACATAAATATACACATAATACATACAGAGGTTAACAAATAATATAATAAATACATTATTACTATTATTAGTCAAAAATATAAAGAAAAAAAACACTTAATTTAGAAATTATAACATATAGATAAAGGTTTTTAAATTTCAAACAAAAGCACAAAAACTTAATATGTTTATGGATTTTTAAAACACAATTATATTATGGAATAGAAGAAGATAGTATTCTTTAATGATGTACCAATTGCGGTAATTGAAAAATTGTATTGAAAGGTTGCCAAGTTTCAATAAAAGTGTTTGAGACCCCTTAAATTTTATCAAATGGTCATTCTTCGAAATTACAGGTGACAATTCAGAAAAACTATCAGTTGTCCCCTCTGGTACAAATAGTAGGGACAGTTGGGACAGGACGTGATGGGCAAAATGTCACCCAGGTGACAACCGGGACGAAATTGTCTTTACTGCGACCGTATCTCAATGGTGTGGACGATTGCGTTCCGATATGAAAGGATCAAATGCCGCCAAGTACCAAAGTGTTTTGGAATTTTCGAAATTATGTACGTAAGGAAACCAGCAAACGTCTGCGAAGAGATTCAAAGAATGCATGAAGTCGGCCAATACGCACTGGGCCTGCGTCGACGACTAAGGCCTTTACATCCTTTACGAGTAGGCTCGTGCCCCTCGGTGGGGACGTTTAATGAGCTGCTGCTGACGATGATGACTTTAGGCGATAGTGCTAGAGGAAACTATTGATAAAAATCTGAATTAATAAGGTCATACCACTTTAAGTGGTGATAGTTAGCGGTCAACATACCCATCTCGGAGCACTGAAGGTGTGTTCCAATCCTATTAATAATAAATAAATAAATATCCACCGACGTTCACACAGCGCCTTCTAGCCCCAAGTTAAGCGTGAAGCCTGTAGTATGGGTACTAAACAACGGATAAACATACCTATATACTTTTTTTTTGTAAATACATGCATACACATATATATATATATATATATATATATATATATATTATTATATATATATATATATATATATATATATATATATATATATATATATATAATATATTATATATATTTTGTGTGTATGCATGTATTAGAAACATATATATATATATACATGTATATATAGAAAACATCAAGACTATTAAAAACAGACATGTTATTGCACGAAAATGTTTGCACTGCCCGGGGATCGAACCCGGAACCCTTGGTGTTGCAGTCGACGTCTCAACCGCTACACCGAATGGGTCGTCTGATATCACTTTAAGTGCTGGTTGTTAGCGGTCAACACACCTATCACGGACCATCCCTCACTGTAGGTGCGTTCCAATACTATTAATCTACGGATCCTTTATTTTGTAGCGACATCCGTAATAGTTTTGTTGTTTATATTCCGAACGCACGCCGGACGGTACGTGGGTTCCGTTTAGCCCTTCTTACCCACGCGGATACAAATTGGACAAATAAAATTTAGTAGTGTATACGCCACGGAGATGGATTGCTTCGGGCCCGTTTGACAAGTATGCGGGGTATTTTTTGAAGGGCTGGCCGTGAATAGTGTTTGTTTTATTTGGTAGCCGCTATAATATTGTAGGTGTAGTGTTGGAATATAATAATTATTTAATTTGGGAGTTGAGAGGATGAAATGAAACTCACCAAATAGCTTCCAATTCGAAATTTTGTATTGTACATAAACATATCAGAAGGAGCACAGGTAGACACAATATATAATAAATGCAGCACTGAATTATATATATATAACAAAGCGATCATTATTGTAGAAGGAATATTTTTACACCAACGAAATAGAAATCAGAATAGTAAAAATTATAGCGTCCGTGTTTTTTCACGTGTTCTAGTCAGTCACAAGTCACGTACGCCAGAGATTCGCAATACGCAGGCGCGGCTCTGACAAGCACTGCGCAGGCGTGTCTCATGACAATATGACGTTGCTATGGATACTTAAATATGCTAATGAAATTAATAACAAACTAATTAATAAGAAATTATAAAATACATTTATATATAAAATAATGTTACACACCATCAGTAGGAAAGTAGCCTACATAGGTCTTAGAAGGTGGACACTATAATTTGTGAGGAGTGCAGAGTCTACTAGGTGGAATACTGGTGGGTGCTTGGTGAGATACTCCTCGTGGTGCACCGTAACGTCCTTTTCAGGACGGCTAAATTCTCACCAAGGAAGTGGCTGTTCCTCTCCTCTGCTTCGTCAGAGAAGTTGGGAGCAGCCTAGAAGAGCATACCGTTATCCCAGCTTGGGAACCGGGGACCGTATCGCGACTGAATACTTTTCGCACGGTCGAGAGGAGACAACCTCAATAAAAAAACCTCAATCCCAAGGTTTAGAGGCGCGCCGATGGGATGGAATGGCCGGGGAGGTAGTCTCGGCCCCTAGCGCAGGTTAGGGTGGGGCAACTGCGCCCGTAAGCAGTAAATACTATGGATAGTGCCTGCAAAAACAAAATACCCCAGGAGGTACCGACCGTTCACCGGTCGGAGAATCCCTCCCCGTCAATGACGGGCAGCCCCTCGTATCTGGGGGGGGCGCACACTATTCCGTGGGTTCTACCACGTTAAGAGATACGAGTGTATCACAAACCATAAAACCTTGCTCGAACACTCTCAAGAGATATAGCAAGGGTGGAAATATGAGTAGCAGCTGTGTCTCCCTTGAGACAGCCGGAAGTGCTACTTCAAAATATATAACGGATGAAGAAGTGGGATCAGATTTCTCGATTCCAGTATCTGGGGGATTGGGTGTCCCTTCATGTCGCACTCAATATTTACGGGCTCCAGTTAAACGGAACCGGGATAGTGTACGTAGAAGCTCTGGCTCTGATTTATCGCTGGACGGCCGAAAAACTCGTAAGGCGCAATCGGCCAAAAGGGGACGTGGCCGCCCCCCCACCACTGGGGAGCACTCGAGTCTTGCTAAGGCACAAAAGGAATTAAATAAAGAGAAACAGCTCCTTGCAGAGCAGGAACTAAATAGTTCCATACAAGAAGCACGCCAGACGCGCAGCAAATTGGCTGTAAAGGTATCATCACAAAACCAAGAGCACACACATTCAGCGGTGGACCTTGAAAAAATGGTAGAAAAAGATGTGACTACCATAATTGAAGTTGCGACTAAATCATCGCACCTCAAAGGAACCTTCCAGAAAGCCCTAAAGGAGGCAGCGATGAGTTTGAAAAGTGTATTTACGGAGCTTGTAAACCGTTCAGTATCGGACGAAACCAAAAAACTTCAATCCGAGAATGAAAAGCTGCACTCAGAACTTAAACTGATAAAGGAAGAACTGGCCGAGCTTCGCAAACAAGTCACCAAAGGAGCTTTTGAAACGGCGAAACCTTCTTCTAAACAAAACGGAGACAAATCTAAATCTGTGGCCTGCCCGGTGCTAACAGCAACCGCGGTCCAGCCAAGACAGTCGATTCCACCTGATGCATCTGTAACTGTACCTCACTCGGTCATCGATGAATTAATGCACAAAATTATGTCAGAGGTAGGCACCATGGTCAATGCTCGATTCGAGGGCATCATGGACCGACTTCTGCCAGAGGCACGTATGCGACCGCCCCTTGCAGCAGATACCCGTGGTGACAATAGAGTTGCACCTCCGTCGGGCTCAAATAAAAAGCATAACACTGCGGCACAGCGTGCCACGAAAAGAGCACAAAACGCTGATTTAATGCTTCCATCGACCACCCCTGTGAATGAGGGATGGTCTAATGTGACCAAGGGGAGAGGAAGAAGAAAGGAACAAAACCTGGACCTGGTGGTGAAACTTTGCATGAATCCAATAAGAAACATCCCCCGGTGTCAACTAAAAGCAACAATGAAGCTGTAAACGCACCAGCTATTGGCAGGCCTAAAAGAAAGGATAGGAAGGTAAATATGAAAGTCCCTCGCACCATGGCGGTCGTTTTGTCATTATTACCAGAGGCTGGAAAAAGCGGAGTCTCATATGCCGAGGTCATCAACAAAGCTAGAGATAACATCAATCTAGCTGACCTTGGTATAGAAGGGGGCGCGAAGTTTCGAGTGACAGCAACTGGAGCACGGCTGATGGAGCTTCCTGGTGTTAAATCCCCAGAAAAGGCAGACCTTCTTGCAGAGAAACTCAGAAGTGTTCTTCCGCAAGAAGTGAGAGTACTGAGGCCGGTGAAATGCGCTGATCTGAGAATCAGCGGTCTCGATGATTCAGTGACCACGGATGATGTAAGGGAAGCAGTTGCACTAAAAGGAAACTGCCCAATGGACCAAATTAAGGTAGGAGCCATTAAATACGGCCCAAGGGGCATGGGCACAATCTGGTTACAGTGCCCTGTGACTGCCGCCAAAATTGTAACAGAAGGGCGGTTGCTCATTGGATGGAGCTCTGTTCAGGCTCGTATTCTTGATGCTCGTCCTTTAAAGTGTTACAGATGTCTCGAGCAGGGACACACAAAAGCGGTCTGTACTGCTTCGAGTGACCGCAGCGATCTTTGTTATCGCTGCGGTAAACCAGGGCATATATTGAAAGACTGCTCTGCGCCACCACACTGTGTGATCTGTGCGCATTACAGCAAAAAGGCGGACCACATCCTGGGAGGAAAGAACTGCTCTCCTCCTCGCCCTAGAATAGGAAAAGTGGTGACCGGAACCCAGGCTGTTTCTGGCGAAACTAGGCCTGGTCCACAAACCGAAGAGATGCAAATAAACAATGAGTAGGACAGACCGAACAAAATTATTGCAGGCGAATCTGAATCACTGCGCCGCGGCTCAGGACTTGTTCCTGCAGTCTGCAGTAGAGTGGCAAATAGATATAGCTGTTGCTGCAGAACCATATACGATACCAACTCGCTGCAACTGGGTCTCGGACATTGATGATACTGTCGCTGTAATAGGGATCAACACTGAACTACCTATAAGGGAACTAGAAAAAGGAAATGGATATGCTGTTGCAAAAATAGGGAAATTTAGTGTTGTAGGCGTATACTTCTCTCCGAATCGCAGCCTTGCTGAATTTGAAACTTTCATTGGGGACTTAGGTGCAGCGGTGAGAAGGACTCCACAACCAATAGTCGTGCTTGGGGACTTTAACGCCAAATCTACAACTTGGGGTTCAACACGCACTGACCCAAGAGGTAGGATCGTTGTAAGCTGGGCTGGTATGTCTGATCTGGCCCTGCTCAACAGGGGTTCAGCACACACATGTGTGAGACACAACGGCGGATCAATCGTGGATCTATCATTTGCCTCGCCTGCGATAGCACAGAGGGTGACCGACTGGAGTGTCCTACAAGATATCGAAACGCTTTCTGACCACCTATACATAAGGTTTAGCGTTGCGGATATGCTCCCAAACAATCGAGATCACTCACAGTCCCCATTTCCTAGATGGGCTCTAACCAAATTAAATCCTGAGGTCTTGCAAGAGGCCGCGATTATTCAAGATTGGTTTTGTCCTTGCATACCATCCTCAAATATTGATGAGATAGCAGACTGGTTTCAGGAAGCACTTACCAGTGTATGTGATGCGGCGATGCCTCGACTGAGACGCCGGCCACCAAAAAACAAACATACTGGTGGTCGCAAGAACTGACTGATTTACGTGTGGGATGCACTAGGGCCAGAAGGGCACTTACTAGGTACCGCCGAAGACGTATTCGTGACTCTGATATTGAACTCTTGCTTCTGAACACCTACCAAAGCACTAAGAGAGAGCTTCAGATTGCAATAAAAAAGCAAAGTCACTAGCTTGGGATGAGTTGCTGGGATCTTTAAATAGAGATCCTTGGGGACGCCCCTACAGAATGGTACGCAAGAAACTGCGCAATCAGGGGCCCCCAATAACGGAGTGCCTTCAGCCTGAACTTCTCAATGAAATAGTGAGTTCGCTATTTCCCGATCAACACGAATACCAACACCACCAATGGCACCCTTGGGTAGGGATTCTTTGGAAACGGAGATACCTCTTATAAGTGACGAAGAGTTTGATGCAGCAGTTGAAAAGATGCGGGTAAAACACAAAGCCCCAGGCCCGGATGGCATTTCTTCTCGAGCCCTGGAACTAGCCCTAAATGAACTTCGTCCTCGTTTCCAGAAGCTACTTGACTCGTGCCTCTTACTGGGGCGCTTTCCTAAGAGCTGGAAAACGGGACGATTGGTTCTCCTAAAAAAGGAAGGTAGACCTGATGGAACTCCTGCAGCGTATAGACCTATAGTTCTTCTTGATGAGGAGGGGAAACTGCTGGAGAGGATTATATCCTCACGAATCACAGTACACCTTGACACTGTGGGTCCAGGCTTGGCTGAATGCCAGTATGGGTTTAGAGCTGGCCGCTCCACCATAGACGCCTTATTACATGTACGACATCTAGCGAAAGACCAAGTTTCTAAAGGAGGAGTGTTGATCGCGGTGTCATTAGACATCGCAAATGCATTTAACACCATACCATTTGAGTGTGTCTTAGAAGCCTTAAAATACCACAGGTACCAGAGTACTTGCAGCGGGTAGTAAAAGATTACTTTACTGAACGCTTTGTTACATTCCAAACGTGCTCCGGAGAAGTGAAAAAGAGACTGGTCCAATGCGGTGTTCCACAGGGTTCAGTTTTAGGTCCACTTTTGTGGAATATCGCATATGATTGGGTTATCCGTAGTACACTCATACATGACGTGAGTTTGGTGTGCTACGCTGATGACACAATGGTGACAGCGCGTGGTAAAAAGTATGAGGACGCGGCGGTGCTTGCCAAAGTAGGAGCACAACAAGTCGTGGATAGAATACAACGCTTAGGTCTAAGAGTTGCTCTTGAAAAGACGGAAATCATCTGCTTCCACGGCCCGCGGAATAGACCACCAGCGAGTGCATCGATCGATGTAGGCGGTCAAAGTATAATGGTCGGATCCCACCTTAAATACCTGGGGCTAGTGCTGGATAGTAAGTGGACATTTCGCGAGCACTTCGCGAAAATGACCCCAAAACTAATCTCAACTGCGGCATCCCTGGGACGCTTACTCCCAAATATTGGCGGTCCAGACTCTACCTGTCGGACGCTTTTCACCACGGTGATTAAAAGCATAGCATTATACGGTGCTCCCGTCTGGGCTGATGCTCTGACTGCGTCGAATATTGCAAAATTGCGCTCTCCACAAAGGGTCATATCCGTAAGGGCTATCCGGGGATACCGCACGATCTCATACGAGGCGGCTTGCGTGTTAGCGGGGCTCTTCCCTGGGATTTGGAAGCGAGGGTCCTGGCTGAAGTTTTCGAGAAACGAAGACATGCCATAGGAAATAGTCATCTTCCTATACCGGAAGATGTCGAGCGATGGAGGAAAGTCTCCCAAACAAAGGCAGTCAACGAGTGGGAACTAAGATTGCAAAATCCATCAGCAGGTCTCTGGACGATTGACGGAGTAAGGCCAGTCCTCAAAGCCTGGATTAGTAGAAAGTTTGGGGTTCTCTCTTTCCGCCTCACTCAGGTCTTGACGGGGCACGGTTGCTTCGGCAAGTACTTGTGGAAAGTGGCAAGACGAGAAGACGATCCGGCGTGTAAAGAATGTGGGGTAGAATTGGACACAGCTGAACACACATTAAAAGAATGTCCTGCGTGGTCCGAGCAAAGGAATGCTCTAACAGCAGTAATAGGCACTAACCTCGAGTTGTCAGAAGTCATCAGAGCGATGACAACGGCCCAGAGATGCTGGCGAGCTATGACCTCTTTCTGCGAAAATGTCATGCTTCAGAAGGAAGCGGCAGAAAGAGCGAGGGAAAACGACCCACTCGCAAGTGCGAGAAGACGTCGAAGGACAGGGCGGAGGAGACGGTGTGGCACCAGCTCCATCCACCCTAATGGAGGCTGTGGATAGCGGACTTCGGGTAGCCGCTATCACACACTTCACGAGCCTCTGCGAATGCGGGGTTTCTGGACCTCCCTATTCCTCCAACGGAAGAATGGTGGATCCATTAGATAACGTCGACAGGCTGCACGGATGGATGCGCTCAGCGCGTACTCACAGCCTGTCCTAAGACGAGGCGCATGTAACATAGGGGAGTTTAGTCGGTAAGAGTCCGACATAACTATCCGTTCCCCTCCCGTGGAACGAGTAGTATCCATGCAGGATTCTCCTCTACAAAAAAAAAAAAAAAAAAAAAAAAAGGTGGAAGACTGGTACTGAGTCGTCTAGGTAGGTCCCGTAAAATAGGAGTTATGCACTTCTGCGTTTCGGGATGAGGGCACTGTAGCTAGTTTAATTACCGAGTAAGAGACGTAACAACTGTCGTCTTAGGTGACGGGTGCAGGGCAGTGTTGACAGAAATTAATGACTACCTACTGTTATTAAGTTCCTTCAACACTACATATAAGACAATTATGACTAAATGTGGTAGGTATTATCGTTTTTTTATAGTTTTATCACCTGTTTATTAAAGCAGAGTAAGTCAATTACTTCGAAATAATTTTAAATTTAGGTAACAATTTAATTAATAAAAATCGAATAACTTATTTTACGCAACCATCGATGTTTGAAACGTTCCGCGACATAATTTTGTAAATGAAAAATGATAGAGATCATCGAAGTGTGATAAACAACATTGCAAAGCCCCCAATCTAACTTTATAAATGCAATTTTAACACGTTCAAGTCGTCCGTAAACAAACAAAACAAATCATGATAAGTACTGTCCTTGTCGTTTATGCGCAAACAAAAAGAGATGACTGCAGCCTGAATTAATAAAGCGAATTTGACGTTTATGAACAAAGTTTTCGTCGGTACGCACAACCCAAGACAGTCTAAGTCACCTTAATACAAAACAGTATAATCGGTAAACGGAGCAATATATTCAACGTTTCAGCGGGACGGAGACCTGAAAATAATACGTAATAGGCCAAAAGTGAAACGGGCGGACTCATCCCGAACGACGGGCCCGGAATTTATGGCCACTTAATATCCGTGCTGGAGTGAGCGAGCGAGCGAGCAAATGTTTGGTCGCGAGTACTGTAACCCCATAACTGGCGTTCGGAGTGCTCATCAGGATATTAGACGGGGGAGACATGACTTTTTGTATTATTGGAAACAAACAAGCTTTTGGTAAGTCTGTGGAAATGCATATGATCAATGAACTTGGTAAGGACAACTTAGTTCGACTGACCGCTTTTTAGTGCTTTGGGCTAAATTATGTTTGTACTAAGCCATTTACTTACAAAAAATCAAAATGTAAACACAGTGACAAAATATACCTATGGCGTTGCTTAATTAGGTTTTTTCTTTGCTATTTATTTGGGGTCAGCTATCTGGCGTAAATCGGCAAACCACTAGATATCAGCGAAAACAAATCAATTATTTTTGAGTGGGTCTTTTACATTATAAACGTGATAATTTCAATATAATAACCAAAAAGTCATTTCATAAATAAATTATTTAAAATCCCTATTAACATACACAAATAAAATACAATTCATGGGTATGCTTTTCTTAATTGCAATAATCAGACCCTAATTTAGCGAATGATGTCAAGTAACAGTTTTGGCAATAATAATTTCGGCTCCACTCAATTCTCTGATAAAACTTTCAAAAATCGTTATTTTTTATGGTATGATATTTATATTAAATTTTCGAGTTATTTTTGTGTTAAGATATTTCTATCCAATTTCAGACTCCATTCCGCGAAGAGAGTTCGTGTTTTCATAAAACAATGGCGAAATTAACCTTGCTTTGTATTTCGAGGTTGAAGACTTTTGGGGTCTTCTTATTAAATATGTATTCAGTGATTTATTTCATTCATGTTTATTCAGTTCATCTTTGTCACTATTTTCGTAACAATCCAATGGGGGGAAATTCAAAACGCCGTATTTCCTCAGTGGTTAAATTATTTTGTACCTATGGTCTTTAGTTTAGTTTACAAATTAACTCTGAATCAAAGAGTGAATCGAAGGTAATAACTAAAAATGAACCACAATAGCCCACATTCTTTGGTCGAGTTTGTACCGATAGACGAAAATTCCCCCTACCCCTTCCTTATATATCCTTTTATAAACTAAAGCTACGAATATCCATATAATTTAAATTGTCATCCTCATCATATCATTACAACCTAAAACATTAATGCTGAACGTAGGCCTCCCCTATGATTTCCACGCCGACCGAACCCTTGCAGTTGACATCCATCTGCTACCCGCCACCTTACACTAAGTCATCAGTCCATCTGGTTGAAGGTCGGCCTACACTTCGATTATCGTTACGCGGACCGCACTTGATTACTTTTCGCCTCATCGGCCCATCGGTTCTACGCACTATGTGCCCTGCCCACTTCCACTGCAACTCGCTATCCTGTGGGCTATTGTCGGTCACTCTAGTTCTCCTACGGACATAAGTGTTCTGGATCTTATCGCGTTATGGAAACACCTAACATAGGGGTTCCATATTCATGTTAGTAATAACAATATCCATTGCCATATAGACTCAAGATGAGCAAAAATAAGTAAACCCTAAATTTTACATTTCAATATAATTTTAATTTGTAATGCCAGACCGATGCTATCACACAATCCTCTATTAATTTTTCATTGCTTAGGAATTTTTAAGGGCCGTTCACAAAAATCACGAAAATGTTAGATTTCAACGCTCAAATTCGTACCAAACACACACGCATTAAATGACGATACTTGGAAGATTATATTATTTCGTCGTCTCCAATGTTACAAACAGAATTTTGATATTTTGCTTAGTTATTTATTAATCATCATTTTCTGAACCTATGTTTCGGTAAAATTGCGTGCAGACCTGTTTTCGGACCTCAAATTTGAAAATTCGGCTAATTTTCAAGCATGTAAATATTTTTCTTTAATTTATAGAATACCCTGAACTTAAATAAATAATAGTATAATAAGAAAACGCTATTCTCATATTTCTGATGATAAAATCTACGTAAAATACATTCGAATATTATAACATTTATAACTGAGGACGGGCGGAGCGAGGTAAGAAGCACTCGCCACAAACGTCGAATGTATCCAATATTATTATTAATGGCACATTGAAATACTGGGTCGACTTAACGAATATTTAATTCGCTTCAAGCCGATTTACGGTCGCATCGAAATGTATTGTAAGTATCTTTTGGTTATGTGTTAGACATCGGTGATTGTCGCAAAAAACATTTTCCTGTTTTTTCCAGTAGATCTTCAAGCCGTAATGCTGCCTTACTTGTGCACTTTTCCTGTTGTTCTAACGTACTGGATGTTTTGATTTTATACGATGTCAATCTTGGCATACGGGCAGAGTTTGAAGTGGCTAATAGGTAACCGAGGATTTCTAGTTTTACTTTTCCTTATTTTTATTTCATTGCAGGTGAATGTAAAGTTGAAGAGAAAAGGTAGGCTCCTTTAATAAGAGTCATATTTCAGAAGGAGAAAAAGCACAAAAGGGGAGGGAAAAAGGAATATATTTAGGGGATGGGGTTCGAGGTCCATTTGTAACAAAATTGAAAAGAGTAACTATAGAGTTTCTTGTCAGTTCATCTCGAAGATCCTACTTTTACGGAACCGGTGACAAAATCATGTAAAAATATTGATGAACCGTTCAAAGTAGCTCGTATGTAAAAGATCATGAATGAAGATATTTCAGTTGTATCACATCTTCAATCGTAGATATTTAGAAGACTGAGTCCTGAAATATTTTACGATTTAAACCCGTAAATTGCTCCACTAGTTAAGAAATATGAAACTCCACATACACAAGTGCTCGCTATAACCACTGAGACACTGCCTCTAAATGGTCATAAATAAACTTTTCTTGAGTTTGAGAGCAGCTACGAGTACGCTAAGGGTTGCTCTAATCAGATTTCCGAAGGTAGACAGCGGCATATGCTTTTAATACATTAATATACCGTATATG